>CAIGRO010264168.1:0-13984 GCA_903798355.1 Fraxinus baroniana
CAGTTCGTTCATCGGTTACAAATTAAAATTTTAAAAGTCATAATTTGTTCATCGGTCACAAATCACAAAATTTATAAGTCACGCAACTTATTTTACGGTCACAAAACATCAAATTAATTGGTCACAAAATTATTCCAAGATCTCAAATTAAACATTTTATAAGTCACAGTTTAATTCATTGGTCACGGATCAAAAAATTATAGATCACAATTTATCGATGAGTCACAATAAACCAAAATGTCGGTCACATACACCAAACACCCCACCCCAGTCCCGATCCTTCGCCAATGTTTTGGTTACAAGCCAACCAAATAATTTGTCACAAACCCACTCCCGCCCTCGCCACAACACCACCTAAACAACCACTGTCACCCCTGTCACACTACCACTGCCACCGCCTACACTGTAACACCAAAAAAACCACCATCACTACCATTCACCCGCTACAAAAACGACCACAACCACAACAACTGTCACAATAACAACACCGTTTGCAACGACACCACACCTCACCGAGACCATCACCAGATCTATCGCCAACAAACAAAGCCAACGCTACAGCAACGATCGCCACCCAAACACCACCACCCCATCCACCACCAATTGAAAACACACCCAAAAACTACATCAATCGTGGAGCTGCAGATCCCGACCATGGCAGGCAAACCACAGCCACACGAGCAACACCACCACAACCCAACCGCGAGCACCATAGACTACAGCCATATGAGCACCACCACCACAACCCAACCGCGACACTGTCGTGACTTCCAACAACATCCACAGCACCACTGTACACATCCCCGCAGCACTTACCACCACACCGCACCGTAAACCTCCACCATCGAACCGTCATCACCACACCACTCAAAACAAGGAGAAAAAGAACCGGAGAAGAGACAGCTAACGTCGCTTTACTTCGTGACGTTCAAATTGCCGCTTCTTGGTAGTGGCATCTTGCGGGTGGTGGTAGTGGCGACGTCTTCGCAACAGTCCGACAAAGAGACAGAAGGAGAAGGAGAGCGGTGGTCGCGGCGGTAGGTGAGGAGAGAACGGTTACTTTGAAGAGAATGGGGGGAGGGAAAGGTTTGAGTTGTAATTTAATTTAGGGTTTGGATGTGTGGGGGGTGTATGTATAGATTGATATATATTATTATTAATATTATTATTAATTTATATTAATTATCATTTAAAACCTGATTTGTGTTTAATTAAACTTGATTCATTATTTATAATAATGGAAATTTAAAAGCCTTTCTAGCTGTAATTTCCTCTAAAAAGTTTTTGATCCCTCCTGACTCCGCCCTTGTCAAACATGATTTGAAATATTTTCTTTTATGTACAATAGTCAATTTTATATTAACTTCTATATCTCAATATAAAATACTTTTGTGTCATGGTTTAAAGAAGATTAAAGCAAAAATAAATATATGTAAAATGAGGGGGGAGGGAAGACAAAAAAAAAATTTCAACCCGATATCTACGCGGTCCTGCCCCAAATGGGACGAGAATTACCCTCCTAACTAGGTAAACGGGGCAGGGACATGAATCATGGCCTCGAAGCGGGTACATGGTGAGTATGAGAAACATAGCCACCGCTTCGCTATCCGCCACCCACCCATTTAATAAAAAAATTATTATCATTTTTAAAGAAAACATAAATTGTTTTTAACAAATTTTTTTTAAAAAATAGTAATAATATTTACTAACTAAAGATATAAAAAATGAAAAATAAAAAATAAATCGGGCGGGGGAGTCGTTCCGTCCCGTCTTAACTGAGGTCTGTGGACGGAGTAAAGTAACATAAATACATGACGAAAAGATAGTAGAAATGACCGACTCATCTCATGCCCGCCCCATTGCAAGTTTCAAATTTGAAGTTGTTAAAGATTATTTGAGTATTTCACAACTTTATTTATTTATTTTGGTATAAACCTTTAAAATAGTAAAAATGGATAAAGGCAATGGACATTTCGTATTGAATGTGACGCACTTATAAAATAATACATGAAATTATTCTATTACAAATTAGTAACTTTCTAACTTAACGCACGAGATACTTCATCCAAACAACCTTTCTATTTTGAGAAACTTCGTGATTTCATTTAATAATTAGGACACTTTGTAAATCTCAACTAATGAATTATGACTGAAAAATTGCTAAAATGTCTCAAGAAACACCAAAAGATCAGAAAATTTCCGTACTTGTTTGGGAAGTACTTACAAAAAGTTTAAATTATAAATAATATAAATAAGTAATGAATAAGTGAGTATAACTGGTAAGTCCTCGAATTATGTTGATAAAAAATTGATTGAATCTTTATAAATCATTTATAAACCTAAACCAAACATATGTTAAATAAGTCATTTTTTTTCCGCACCTACGGGGAATGGGGAAGGAAGACGAGACAAAGTTTGAGCCTGAGAGAAAGAACGAATATCCGTTAAATTGATTTTCATTCATTACATCGTGAAGATATAAGTATGCCGTGTGTTCAACGAAGTTTTAGATATTGGAATCCAAGTGTAAATAAAATCAAAGATTACACGGGCCTAAATGCTCCAACTATGAAATGTAGTGCAAAAGAAATCCAATAAATCAGAAAGTCGGGAGAACATTACTTTGAAAACCAGCTAAGAATAATCCTCTAATCCTCATTCTCACTTAAGTTTCATAGAGCAATCATTGACAGAACATCTTTCCTTTTCACATTAAAAGCCTTTCCTTTGGCTCCTAAGGAATCTTTTGCCTTATTTTTTGGAGAAAAAAAATGAAACTTAGCTCCTATTCTGTACATATTTATTTTTGCCCAAATTCATTTTCATAATATTTTCTCTTAATATAATAATTTTACATGAAAATTCATAATTTTTCCTATTTTTAATCAAATATTCTAAAAAAATATCATTTTTACAAAATATATTCTCAAGAAATTTATATCGACATCCTTTAAAATTTTAATTTGGTCAGTCATTTTAGCCATTTTTTAATTTAAATTTTGATAATTCTGTACATCAACTTCTATAGAAATGAAAATACACAATTTTAAGATATAGTGACAATGATTTTGCTATTTGCACATTTTGACAAAGAAAATGGGATTGTTGACTTGGATTTTGTTTGAATTAAAAAAGAAAATTGAAACTTCAAGTGAAAAATCGATGACAAATCACTTTTAAGTCTTTGACCACCATTAAAGTTTTATATTTTTATCTCAATTTTCGAGGTCATTATGAAATGAAGTCGAAATATTGTATTTTTTAATATCATTTCAATGTACACACGGCTTCGTTTTTCACGTCTTTAACGGTGTGCAAAATGATTAATCGCAGTAAATGTTATGGCGCCTCAAAATACAGCGATCCAAACTAATATTTCGAGAATTTCAATACATGCTAACTTTAAAATTTCTTTGACGATTGTACGCTAATCGAATCCAAAAACAACCTATGTCTTCTTTAATCATGTTTCGAGAACTATATCATAGACTTATCGAATGATCAAAATGGATATTGAAAGTAGTTAAAGTTCCATCAAATATGCGTCTTAAAAAGAAGCGTTTAACTCTTCTTTTCTCTAAAATATATCAATTATTTCATTAACGTTGATTATATTTCCAAATAACATGATGTAAATTATGTTGAGAAATTTGTCGGACAAAAATAATCAACGTTAATGAAATAATTGATTTTTTTTTTAAAAAAAGAAGAAGAATTAGACGCCTCTTATTAAAATACACGTTTGACACACATTTAACTATTTTCGATGTCCATTGGGACCATTTAATATGTTTATGATGTAGTTCTCGAAGTGAGTTTATGTGTGGATTCTACTAGCGTACAATTGTTGGAGAATAACTGAAATCAGTACATTGTTGAAATTTTCGAAATATTAATTTGGAACAACTTATTTTAACGTGACATAATATTTGCTACGATTAGTAGCTGCGTTAATGACGTGAAAATTAGATCGTAAATCCTTCGAAATTGTATTAAGAATGTAATGGTTCACCATCTTAGCCTCCCGCAATAAACCTGAAAACTTAGATCAAAATATAGAAAATTTAATGGTGAGAGACTTGAAATGATTTGCGGTCAGTTTTTCATTTCAATTTTTTCTTTTTTTAATTCAAACAAAATCCACGTTAGATCTCCTATTTTCTTCTGTCGACCTTTCTGTAGATGGGAGTATACAAAGAGCGAAAATATAACGACGCGTTTTTATCTTAGAGTTTGTTTGGTAGCTATTTTTTTTTATTATTTTCGACTATATATTTTATGAGATTTAAAATTTCGTTACTTTTTCATTACACATTCTTAAAGAAATATTATTTTATGAGATTCGTCTGTGTGAAAATTAGTTTTTTTTTTTTTTTCAAAAAAGATAGTTCACAATCGAATTTAGGCTCGTTCTCTCTATCTTTTTTTTTTTTTGTAAAAAATGAATTTTATAATAGTAATTTATTATAGAAGCTTTTAAAAGAATGTATAATTAAAAGGTAAAAAAAAAGTTTTTAATAAAAAATATGCGGTTAAAACGCCTTAGAAAAAAAAAAAGAAAAAGAATTAGACAAGGCTCAAACAAGGGTTTAATTTTGCGCAAGAAAAACTGGAGATTTACGAGGGTAATTAATATTGTGTTGAAAAAGAAAAGGCTGAGCGTACGTCAAATCTCACGCAGAATCACACCATAATTTGCGTCACTTTGGAGTGTCAAAGTAAATTCTAATCAATAGAGAGGACGTGGGAAACTGGGTAAAGATAAGAAAGGAACAGTAAGAAAGAAAGAAAAGGAAAGGTGGGGTGGGTAGGTAAGGGGTACGCACTGCAATAATGAAGGGTGAGATGGGACCAAGTGGCAGGGCGTGGGAGAAGACGAACATGACATTGTCGGTTGTTTTTTGTGCTCAGATTGTTAATCTCATCAGTTGTTTCCCACTTCTCTTCTCTCTCCACCTTTCTTTCTCGTTAGCTTCTTCGCAAGCAACCAACCTGTCTCTTGTTGGATACATAGTTGGCTGTTGGAACCACTGCAACACACCCCACACCACCCCCACCTCCACCGCTATCCCCTCCACACCATTTCTTGATTATGTGCATCCCTTTTCTATCTATATCAATTATGGTTTACAAATTTTTATCCTTGATCAAGATTAGTGGTTCTATGGTAAAGATTCAAGATTGAGATCTTTCTGCAACTTTGATTCGTATTTCCTCGTATTTTTTTTGTGGGATTGTAATATTATAAGGTCTCTCTCTCTCCTCTTCTCTTTCTTTTTCATTTAATTATCTCTGTCCGTTTTTCTATTAAGCCCTAGATTTTCAAGAAATTAATATCATGGGTTGGTGAGATTAGAACAAGATTCTTGGTATTTTACATCAGTTATTACTATATAGTATTTAGTAACCTTTGTGTGGGATAATCTTACTTGGGATAAGAAAAATTAGTGGCCTAGTATTTTAGGGTTTCCCAAAAACAATGGCATTGAGTGGTGAAGACAAGGATATGAGAATGCAAGGCTCTACTGGCTACAACTCAGTAGAGATTCAACAGGAGAAAACAAGAAACTTGGACCCAAATTCTGGTGGATCTAGACTGAAGACACCTGCAAAAATCAGCTACCGTGAATGCCTCAAGAATCATGCCGCAAGCATTGGAGGGAATGTAACTGATGGGTGTGGGGAATTCATGCCTAGTGGTGAAGAAGGAACCCTTGAAGCCTTAAAATGTGCAGCTTGCACTTGCCACCGCAACTTCCACCGCAAAGAACACCACGGCGAGGCAGCTGCGGCGGGGATAATCCACCCTCTTCCACTCCCACCACCACTACCTTCTCCATCAATGAGCCAGCATCGCATGGGAGTGCACAATGTTAATCACTGGAGTTCAATGGTGCAGCCAGTGAAAATGGCTTTTGGCAGTGGCGGAGTTGGAGTTGGAGTTGGAGGTGGTGGCAGTGTAGGGACAGACTCTTCAAGTGAGGAGCTCAACTTCAATGCTTATCAGTCCAACACCGGAGCCCCTCCACCGCCGCAGTTTGTCAACAAGAAGCGGTTCCGTACTAAGTTTACTAATGAGCAGAAGGATAAGATGCTAGAATTTGCTGAAAAACTTGGGTGGAGAATTCCAAGAGAAGATGATACTGAAGTGCAAAGGTTTTGTGCTGAAGTTGGGGTTAAAAGACAGGTTTTCAAGGTTTGGATGCACAATAACAAGAGTTCTTCTGCCAAAAAGAATCCCGAAGAAATTTAGGTTCTTTAAATTGAAGTTTAGAATTTGAATTGGAGAGTTAGATAACTACTGCATGTTTAGTTGTGTAGGACTGGACAATAATATTGTCCAGTACTATCTAATCTTGTACCTTAAACATGGCATTAAGGTATAAGCTTTAGCTTCAAATTTCGTGTTGTAGAATTAGATGTGCAAAAGGGAGACTAAAATCTCTTTGCATTTGCAGGCTCCTACTTTAGTAATTAAGAAAGCCCATTCAAATTTCTTAAAATGTTTTCTGGTATGCATCTTTTTGTTTTCTCTCTTTCTTCTTGCCATTTTTGTTCTTAATCAATGTAATGATATTTTATGTCCATCACCATTAACGTTCTCAGAAACAACTTTTCAGCTAGTTTCTTTCTCTTTTTCTTGTCCGATTTGAGTTGAATTTCATGCTATTTATGATTAATTGAGATTCCTGTTAATTGCTTCAACAAGTTCAAGAGAAATGGTAAATATCCGGCCTGTGTTTTGAAAACAAGGCAAGATCAAAACAAAAAAAAATATAAAAAGTTGACCTGAATTCCAGCTAAGTAGTTATATGCAAAAAAAAACAAAAAAAACTGCATTATGAATTTCACGATGAAAACCAGTCGATGGTTCCTAGAAGAACCTTTGAGGGGTTGAATGTATTTTCTGATCAGTTGCTTCAAAATTTTTTTTTTTTTTCCCAAGAGTAATTCAGCCTTGAATTATACGTATGTTAATGTTATAAATCTTGATATAGAAAAATCTTTAAAATTTGCACTGATGACTGTCTAGGGCATTAATTGTTGGTACAAGTCTTTTTGGTAGTGGGCTAGGGACTGCAATAAAACAGATGAATTAGGGCCCTTCAATCAGTTCTTCTGTTCCTGATTCTATTTCTTCAACTAATTTTCAAAGCAACTTTTTCTTTCAAAAAAAATCTTTTAGAGGAAGTTATATTAAATCAACTTTTTCAAAAAAAAATAATAATAATAAAAAATAAAAAAAATAAAACTACAAGAAGTATTTTTATAAAATTAATCAAATGATTGAAAAACAGCTTTTAGATCTCGAAAGCTCAATATTTTAACTTCTCAAAACATGCTAAATGAGCCCTAAATCTCCTAACTTAAATTGAAGAATACAAGAGGCTTACTGAGGGGTCTAATAATTGGTTCAGTATTCTATGGGGTCAAAAGAAACAAAAGATGAAACCGAAGAACTTTAAAGATTGATTTTGTTAAAAAAAAAAAAAAAAAATGTCCAGTTGTTTTTTTTTGTTATGTTTTTATTTTCCTTGTAATGGTCTTTTCAACTTAGAATTTGTCTTCGACACGGGTTAAGTTGAGTTAATTTTACTAATGGTCATTGAAGTTCAAGAAGAAATTCAAATGGGTCATTAAAGTATTTTTGTAACCACTTAAGTGAAGTCAAACAACTTACGTAGCTGATCACTTCATTAGCTTGATTGACGTCATATCCAAGTAGTAGGTGTTAAACCTTCGTGGGGACTAAAGGATGATCGATTCCTTCAACATGGCTTCTTGTTTAAGCTTCGATGTGAACATTTTACTCTATATTAATGAAGAAAAATAGGATTAAGGTTAAAGGGAGTGATTCGATGTTTTTGGCTGAACGTGGGATTTATTTCATAAGAATCACATTTTATTTTAAAAAAAATGTAATTTCACTATATGAACATAATAATCGATAGTATATGTCAAGGTTTAACAAGTTGAATTTGGATGTGGTCATTTATGTAACGTTATTTAATTTACTATAACTATTTTGATCATAAAAATACTTAAATGACCAATTTGAAATTTCTCTTGAATTTCATTGACCAATTGTGAAATTAGCTATATGGACTATTTATGTCCATAAAGAACCTAAATTCCACATAGGTAAAATGTTGGAGATGCAAATGCTCTTTTTGTAGATTGGGGACTGGAATGTCTATTTAGTAAGAGTTAGAGGACTCCTCGTGTAATTTTTGAATTTACATTGTTATTATTAAAAGAGGGACCACCTAAACGACGTTCTTATTATTGGGCTGCAGTAAGTAGATCGAGAGGTCGTTCCGCCTCTTGTCCCCTAAGTTGGATATTACGTTCTCAATCATTCTCGCTCCAATCTGACCTAACTAGCGAGCGAATGTTATGTCACTATTTCATTTTCTTTCTGGCTCCCATTTTTGTAACCTAAATTACTAATTTTTAATTTGAAGAAAAAATCTATCTCATTGAAATTTCACATTGAGCTTTTCATATATGCGTCCTAGTATTGATGAGGAAGGAGGATATTAAACAACAAGGATACCATCTTATTGGTCATCGCATTGAATAGTTTGAGCGTGTTTAGTATAAAATCAATGTCTAGTATTTATAATATTAAGCTCATGTTTGATTTAGTTAAATATAAAAAATTTAGTATATTTTAATAAAGTTGATAAATTGTGTAATTAAAAAGTTAATAAAAATTGTGATCCCAAATATGTATAGCTTGAATTAGTTATTGATTTTAATTTTAATTTTTATCAATTTTTAGCTAAATCAAACAGGGAGCAAGAACTAAAACTTAAGTATTACTTTCTCACTTAAAACTACTGAAAATTAATTTCTAGAATTGGACGAACAGCTTGGTTTTTGGTGTAGAGAATATTTTGGTTCCACTAGTTTACATGCTACCATCAACTCCTAATTAATTGCAATAAATAGCTAGAAATAATATGGTTGAAAGCTCAAATCTTATAATAAAATCATTAATCTCTTTGTTTCAAGATATTGTCATAAATACGTGAGTTTTGTACAAACCCAATTTGCATGACTCGTGGAATTTCATCAAAAAATTTTGATAAAATCTATAAGGCCCTATTTGACAGGAAGAATTTTCCATGAAAGTTGGAAATTATTTTCCATTTTTCACATTTTTTACTGTTTGATAGTCAAAATTTTCTGGCAATTGGTTTTCCAACTTGACATCGTGTGACACCATCTTCCACATTTTCCTTGAATTTGTTCTCCCATGGTTTTTGTGGTTTTTGGTCTTCTAGGCAATTTTTTTTTTAAAATTTTTTTTGGCAATGGGAACAAATTTTATCTCCAATTATAACAAATTTTATCCCTTTAATGAACAATTTTCATAGAAAACAAAATCAAACAAACACTGAAAGATCCAAAATTTCAATATTTTTGAGGTGGAAAATTATACCAATCAAACATAATTAATTGACAATTCCCAATAAAACAAGTTTTAGGCAATTCAATTTTTTGGAATTTATTTTATTTCCTCCCAAATTTCATTTTTGCAATCAAACGGATCTTAGATTTTTATGAAGGTCAGTTAACTAGAAATAAAGAAAAGACACATGGCTGGTACATTATTTCATACTCAAAACACAAGTAAAAACTGCTAGATTTACGGTGGAATAAAGTGTATAATTGCCTATACTTCATTGAACTCTTGATCTGCTGCAGCCCCTTCCATTTTCAAGTTCATTCCAATGTCTTTTCTTTGATCATTGCACCCTTCAACCTTCAAATTCATTTCAAAGTCCTTTGTAGCCTCTTCAAGATTAAGATTCGGGTGGATGTCTTTTTTTGCATTCTTGTAAATGAAGTACAGTATCATTTGAACAATTTCAAATAAAAATCCCATGACATTAGGTAACTGCATTGTTCAGAAAGATCAGAAAAAAATAAAACTAGATTAGATGGCTTGTATAGGAAAGAAAAAAGAAATTTTAATGTGTCAACAGGAGAAATAGCTTGAATTAATGTTATTTGTTTGTTACTTACAGCAATGTAATAGTCCATAATGAAAAATCCATTGAAGAAAGAACCACATTGTGGCACAAATCAGAAAAAGCGATAGATTAAATGTCATGAACTCTACGCTTTTGGTTCGTATGACTTGTTTCTATGATAAAATAAAAAATAAAAAAATAAAAAAAAATTATGAATTATGAGGAATTCTATTAACTGAAAACCTTAAACCCTAGTTTAGTTCCCATTCCATTCTCCCCCAGGCCCAAAATATCTTGTTTCATTACAAAAACTCCATACCCTCGATCTACTGCCATTCTCCATCCATATTTTCTTGTCAGCAATGGCTTCGAAATGCAGCCGAATCATCAACAGAACTTCTATTTCAACTCTCAGATCCGTCTTGAAGAAAACAAATTCTCCTTCTTGCCTTCCCAGAACCTCCACGACGTCGTTTCCTAAACCATCTCTGCCTTCAAAACCCGCCCCTTCAATCTGGAGGTACTTACCCCTACAATGAAGATTACGTTATTGTTATTTTGTTTTGTGGTTGATTTTACGTGATATATGTATTCTTGTTAGGTGTCCGGCAGTGCTGGGATGCGTGGCGTCAATGCTGCCTCTGCATAGCGCGGTTGCTACGGCTAGGATGACGTCATGCTTGAGCTCAACATCGAGGAGTTGCAGGGCTCTTTCTCAGGGTACACTCTGCTGCACTTCTCCAGATCTCTAGTATGTGCCTTTATGATGTTAGTTGTGAATTTTTTGCATCAAATTCTGTTACTATTTAGTGCGTGGGCAAAGTTAAGGTTAAACTGCTGAAGATAAAAATTGTATTTTGAAATTATATACCTCTTAAACTGTGGATTAATACTGTTTATAAATCATTTCTGGGAAGCTCGAGGATAATCAAGTTGTTTATCTCAAGAAAACCAATATCTTGCCCTTAAATTTTGTCGAATTGCTCCATCATACTTCAAAATCCCTTTATTTTTTTGTAGAATAATTCTGTGTCATCAATAAGGGACCTGTTATGTCGCTACATACTGCTACTGCCATGTATCTACTTTGTATTCTTATGCATGACCTCTGATTTTCCTATACTTTGTACCTGATAAATTGTTCTGCATGAGATCTAATTGACACATAATTTCAAGTAATCTTCTGTGTTTATTTGATTCATAGAAGGCGTAGCATAATCATGGGAGTCACTGACTGCACCTTTCATTTCCTAGGTGTTTCAATAGTACCTCAACAGACTGACACGTACTTTTTGTGAGTTTGGAATGTGTGTAGGTGGAGAAAGGAGAGTTTACCAATTTTAGGATGACAAGAATTAGCAATCTTCTAAAACCATTACAGTTAATCAGTGCAGTTTAAATATACCAGAAGAGTTGAAGTTATGGTTTAGATTTTAGAATTTCCTCAATCTGGATATCAAAGTGCTTTTTAGAATGACAGTACCTCATTGTTGATTAAGCTGGTTTTTCATTCCAGAAACACGCCATGACTTCAAGTTGCTTAATTGCTTTATTTTTTCAGTTATGGAGTTGTTTCCCTATCTCCTAATCAAAATCCTAAATGAACAATTTAGGCATATGTTTTAGGGTGAAAGGCATTGAAGCTATCTGACTGGAATATTTGGTTCCTGCAGGCACATGAGTTTCCAAATGCTTGAAAGAAATACCAGAATTTTACAAGGTCTCTATAATGATTCAGTGTGTTATGCTTATGTGTTAAAGCTTGGTTAGCAATTTTATGAAACCGAGTTTTATACTCTTATTTTGAGGGATACAGAACAATAAATGCTTGACTTTCATTCTGTATATTTAAGATATTTTTTAACGCAAGGGATTTGGCTGCATTTTGGTGGACTAATAAGATATCTGTGGTGATCTTATTTATTGCTGATTTTGAATATTATATATAACGCCCAGCTTTTGATTTTCATGACATAACTGTCAAATTTGACTATCTGCTAAATGTGTTTGGAGATTTGTTTGTTAATGGAAATGTGTTGAATTTCATACTCTTCATTGACGTTGAATTAGTTTGGTGCCTAAATAACACAATTTCTGGAAGGAAGAATTCTCTGCAGCGGAATTCATTGAACCATTTGCTCGGCTGAAAAATTATGTGGCTGCTTAGTTAAAATCAGTTTATTATGAAACGTAAATCTATAAAGTCTCTGTACCTTCTTTCCAAAATATATATATATATATATATAATGCTTCAAATTCTTTAGTAGATTACCTGGTCTGAAGTAGTTCACCAAACTTCCAATTCCCTCATTCCATCTCAAAATGGGATTTATATATCTATTTAAAAATGGTCTAGGAAGAGAGAGGCGACACAATAACAGCATATTCAAAAGCATGTGAATTTGGTATCAGCATTTCTACTTGAGTGATTGTGCATAATGCATTAGTTTGATAAGTCTGGTGACAAACAGTTCTCCTTTTCCCCAGATGAAATTGATGGAACGTGAAACATTTTTTGAAGATGGGCTCCGTCGTCTGCTTGGAAGTTAGTTTTAAGAATATTTACGCTACTTATATACTGCATATCTCAGGACGAATCAACTATAAACCTGTCCGAATTAGCCTCGTCTTTGATTTCTGTTGACTATTTTAGTTGTTGTACAATGACTTGGACAGAAAGTTAATAAACTGGGATCTTTAAGCATCACTAGTTATTTTATTGAATGCACAAGACACGTGATTTTTTTTGATTATCCTCAAGCGGGCTTTTTGCTTGTATTGTTTTCTGATATGGACTTTTTGTTTCTTGAATTAGAGCTAGGCCTGTCTGTTCCAAGGTGACTTTGTTAGCAGACTGTCAGAGAGTTAGCTTCATGTGAATGGAAAAAGGGGAGGTTCTACTTCATTTATTCCAGCATATACATTCAATTTCTTAAAAGTTGCTTGGAGTTTCCAGAGCAGTAGGATTGAGTTTGATAATTGTATGTCTCATTTAAATTGCTGGAAGTAGCCTTGTTATCCATGTTCTGGATGTTGTCTTTTTGAGATTTTTGTTTTAGTTTAAACTGAAATTTATTTGGGCATATCCCTTGAATTTTTTACCTCTTTGTCGATCAATTCTTGGGATTTGGGTTGTTGAGAATAATGATCAACAACATTACACGTTGAATGTGAAAAAGCAAGCCAAGTCACGGCGCTTGGCTGACTTGAGTGTCGAATGACCTCCGCAGACAACCCGGTGCTGCCTTAGACAATCAGTCTCGGGAACAACAATATTCCAATGTTCTCGCACATTATAGCTATTGGCGATTTTTTATATNCGTTGAATGTGAAAAAGCAAGCCAAGTCATGGCGCTTGGCTGACTTGAGTGTCGAATGACCTCCGCAGACAACCCTGTGCTGCCTTAGACAATCAGTCTCGGGAACAACAATATTCCAATGTTCTCGCACATTATAGCTATTGGCGATTTTTTATATTGACACAATTCAATGGAGTGATGCCTCTGCGTAAGGCTGTGACCCTTTGGAGCATATACAACATCCATGATCCCAAAAGGCCAAATGGGACTTGACAATAAAATGAACAAGATTTCAAGTTTCTTGTTCTAAATGTTTTTCAGTATTACTAGTTTTACACTTGTGCAATGCACGGGTTGTGTTATTTTTAAGGTAATATTAGCGTCTTCAATGTTAATATTAGATGGGATATTGGATTATAAAATTTCATCACACACATTTTTATAAAAGAAATAATGTTTCATAAAAAAACTCCCTTTTACACTACCTTAAAAGTACACAAACACTTGTACATCAAATCAGGTTCCTGGCCAAGTCCAACTTAATTCAAATGTTAAATAACCAAAGAACATATGCGCGCACTTTATTATAAAAATAAAACATAAATCAAACTCATGTAAAAACAATTAAACCCTGACCTTGACATTTGCTGTCAAGAGGAGAGCCACCGATCGCGGCTGAAAAAGCGGGAAGCAACATAAGCA
>CAIGRO010264182.1:0-10825 GCA_903798355.1 Fraxinus baroniana
AAACGAAATCACATAAACATGCAAGTTGACAAAACCAATCATTATTCTTAAATCCAAGCAATTGTATTTACGTGCAAGTGTGTGTGTGTGTGTATATATATATGCAGCATGGTTTCATACCATTTGATCATTAATACATATCAAAACCAGATTCGGTGTATAATGAAGTCTGATGTTCCTCCATTTGCGGCATGAATAAACCAGACAAATATCCAACAATGATTCGGCAAATAGAATTTTTAATCATAAAGGAACATTTGTGCCCGTTCATATATGCAAGCCATAAAATGCCTTTTGTATGGAAAAACACAATCTTTCAATTACTGCAACATGCATATGTACTTCATTTTAAGCGCCATCTGATGAAGTAATATTTATGCAGAATTTCATTATCATGCATTAACCAAACATTAAAAAATTGTTTTCTGTCGTTTCCATATCCAATGCAGTTTGAAAAAAAAAAAAAAATTGCCCAGGAATAGTCACCATAGCCAGATAGATCCATCTACCACCACAATTGGTTTAAAAAATGCATTTAAAAAATTAAGAGTTACCATATAAAAATCTGCCACATGTACTTGTTCACAATAAACCAACTTTCATGGTCCTTAACTACCTTATGGAAAAACAAGTACTACCAACCATGCATTTGATTCAACAATTGCAACCATATGCAATTTATATAATATTTCAGATTCGTCATTTACTAAACCAATGGATGGCATGCATGGTCAGTTATACTATTTCATATGATAACAGAATAGTTTCTCATGTATGCACATGTTCAATATTCACAAAAATCACATTCGAGCAACAAACATAAGATGGTGTCGAAATCATGAAATCAGATTTTAGAGTCCAGTCCATTTCATACTCATTACATCAAAATTAGATTTCGACTTACCAAAATAGTTGATAAGACAAGGTAATAATTTTACCGAATTTCGTCACTTCATTAAAGTTTTGGTGATTCCATTCTCCATCGCGGAAGTATTGTTTGAGATTTTGGGAATATATTCCCTATAAGAGGAAATGGAGAAGAAATCAATAATGACATTACAACAACATGATAAATTAAATCAAGACACAATATCACTTCAACAATTAGAAATAACAAATGAAGATGATAAACTTATCTCTTGTTTCCTCATATTATAGTCATATGATCTTCCACATTACAGCAAAAAATCACGAACCAAAATCAGAAAATAAATGATGAACAACTCCAAAGAAGAATCAAAGGCTCAAACACGAAGATTGTTGTCCTCAAATAATATTTGCCCCTTCTTGATGAATTTTGGTGCTTAAAGGTTCTCGCGGCAAATGGTTCGAATGATTGATCAAGCCTTGTAAAGAATTCAACACTTAAACACTTATGAAATTCTTCAAAACTTCAAGAACACAAAGGAGGAAATTATTTGAATATGGATGAAATGAGATTTGATCCTTTTGTGGAATGAATAATTTGTTTTTCCAATTGTTTGTAATTATCTTTTAATGAACATCAATCACTATTTATAACCATGGAAGAAGGCTACACGAAATGGTGCCAAAAAGAAGTGAAAAGTCGCCAAAATTGAAAATCGAAAAATTGCCCAACGGCTAGTTTTTAGGCCCATGCAGTCGCATGGCACAATAAATACTGGGACATTAAGTCCCTGTAATGGTCTGTACGACCGCATGGGCAAAACCCATGCGGTCGCATGGCATCAAGCCATTTCCCATTTTGGCCTCCTACTTTCACATGTCTTCCATGCTTGTTCCATTTCACACTCGGTTTTATTTGATTTTGAACAACATTTTCTAACATTCTCTGTGTCGATTTTCGTCGATTTCCACAAGTTTGGTCAAATATAGGCTCTCTTTCGCATTCTTTTTCAATTTTGGGCTCAATTCTTACCATCGGTCAAGAATTCCATCATTTCGATTATGAAAAATTCCAACGAGTTGACTGAAAGTCGAATGGAGATATGTATGGCGATTATCGGGTTGGAGGGTCACGGTTTCCCATGAATATGGTTGGGAATGATAGATTTTAACTAGGCTGGAAAATATTGATTAATTATGGGGAATAATTAAATACATTGATAGTTGATTCTAACTTCTAACTTAAAAAAATATATGATTTATCTGTTAATAACATGTTGTATGTAGAATGGTGAAGTTATATCTTAAAAAAGATTCATCTAAGATTTTGAATGTTGTTTCTCACTTTTTCAACTGATTGTCAATTTTTTTGAATTTCTATCATTTTTTTTAAAAATTTTATCACTTCCAACTTATAGGATGTTATGTTCTGATAAATGCATTTTTGTACACTTATTCGGGCCATATTACAAAGTTTTTGTATCGTTTTAGTATTGATTTTACTTAACAAAGGTTAATTTTATTTCAATTTTGGATCCGTTTCTAAGTAATTGAAAAAGAAAGAATAAAATAATTTGATGTGAATGACCAAGATGGAAGAAAGAATGAAGAAAATTGCTAAAAAGAAATTCATGAAGACATACATAAATTGTTATAGAGTTCGATAGGAAATAGAAATATACAGCTATACTCTATGTGAATCTTTACGTGTTTATAAAAATTCATGCACTCTTATATGTTCGCATCCATCAATGAAATATAGTCAGGTCATATATGAGAGTAAGTTTAACATTACTCGAAAGAGATTGTTAAATAAAATAGTAATATTGATTCATCAAAATTCAATCGTGTCGTCAAAGTGAGAACTAAGGTTAAAAATGATTATTATATTCGAGATCCTAATACGTTTGTCAATTATTAAATACATCAATTTGCATTAAGTTTAGTCAATTTACTCTTTATTGCATAAATAGATTAATTTATTCATAATTTTGTAAAAACACATCATATTATTCTTGTTTCGATTAAAGTTGCGATAATTAAAATTGAACTGATCAATTTCTATGGGACGATACTTGAACTCAAAATTCACTTTATTACTTGTTAACAAATTATACACTTGCAATGATTTTAATTTGAAATATATTTTTGTACACTCGTTCCTTAAAGTGAAACATAATTACAAAGAGACAACGTGTAAAAGAAAATCAATTTCCCCTTAATATACTCTAAGGTTTTAGTTGGTGTTTCTAACTTTTTTGAGTGTTAGTTGCTTTTTTCTTGAATTTCTGTCACTTTATTGAATTGTTTCTATGTTTAATCTCATAGAGGTAGGGATTACTTAATCTTTTTGAAGCCCGTATTTGTTGTTAGTTCATTTGAATTTCATTTAACGGTCTAATTTTTTTTTTTTTTCCCTTTTTGCAAGATTGTGATTTACTATGGTCGGTAAAGTTCTTATTATCAAAGATTTTATTAAGAAAAGTCACGTTACATGTTTTGTAACATTTTCCATAAAAGTGATATAGCATATAGTACAACTTTTTAATTAAAATGTCATGCACAATCAATTTCTAATAAAATAATACATCTTTGAATAGACTTTTAATTTCATTTTAAGAATTTTTAATTTATTTTGTATTGTGTTAAATGTGATCAATTTTTCACGATAGAGAAAATGACATTGTATGTCACTTTTTAATGGAAAATTGAAATACATTACTTTTAAATTTTGTTTTAAAAAGTCTCACTTGACTTTACACAATAGTTTTCATATAATTTTTCGAAAAAAATCCTGATTCTAGGGGTATTTCTGTAAGTTGAACGTTCTATTAGGAGAGGCATATGGGCCTTTACAGAGAGACACATAGTCCACTTTCTAGGTGGGAAATTTGTAAGTGGGCTCCTTTATCTAAGAGTCCAATACAAACGAAGGTCCATTTTTTCCACTATCTAATATTCACACTTCAAATGTAATTAATTTTACATTCGAAAAGATATAGCTATCGAGTAGAAGTTTTGGTCAGACTTTTAATTTTATACGCTGATTTTGATGGTTTTACTATTTATTTAGCAAAGGGAACTATAAGATTATGTAGCATACTTGAAATTACATTCTATTCGGAATGCTTACTTTCAAAACAATCTCCATAATCTTCATGTTGAATATACTTGCTTTTCTTTCACTCCAAAATCTGCAATGTTCACTCTAGTGGAATTCAAAAAGGGTGCAATTTCTTTGATACAACTCAAGTATCTGAGTTTTGTGGGATTTCTACTCGAAATGATACATTTTTGCCCTTTTCTATTTCGATGCATCTTCCTGCACGAATTTTTCTTCACCTATCCTTCTCGTGACATGACTTGGAGGTTATACAAGGGAAGTTTATAGTTTGAATTCTAGTTCAAATTTTCCGTCCAGCTTAATTACTCCTAAGTTGTGGTTCGAGTCTATCAATATAGATGATACATGACCTAGAATCCAACAAGAACAGTTTCAGAGAGCTTGTATCATTCTCATTGCCACTTATATCTTACCGGTTTAAGGTAATGTTGAATCTCTCGATCTTCATTGCCTTTCACTTGTTGAGAAGAGAAGACTTCTTTTAAACCACCTCTGGCTTTGTGGACTGCATGAAGATGTATATTGTAGTAGATGAGAGAATTTAAACATTATTTTGGACCAATATCATCATCTATCTCAAAATTATAAGTTAAACATATAATTTACCCGAAATCTCAAAAGGGATTTTCAAGTTCGATTCAATCTAAATAAAATCAAATCTAGACCAACTTATATACAATCATATCGAATATCTATTTTGGCAATTATAATATCAAGTCCTATCATAAGTATCCACACAAGTCTTTGGTGAACAAGAAAGTAGAACAACACCTTCATGTAGTAGTTTTAATTTGGCGTGTTAATAATGTGAATTGTTAAATTAAATTTTTAGCAAGTTAGTTTATGTAAATTATAGAAATTGAAATATGAATCATTTTGGGCATGTTTAAGTTGCAGACTCGTAAGTGTTGTTTATTAATCGGCGCGAATTGTACAAATTGGAATGTGAATTAATTTGAATGTAGACTAATGGTTGTGTATTTATTTGTATAAGTTGCAATTTTGATTCATTGTAATAGTTGTGTAATGGGAAGTAAAAAATATAATTAAAGTGGATTTTTTCATACAAAGTTATGGAGTTTATATTAGGGTTGGACATGGGTCGTTTTGGTTCGATTCTCTTGAGAAATGAATCGATTCAAAATTTTTGGGTATTTAATAAATGGAATCGTCCGATTCAAATATAATTATGGAACCGTTCGTGTTCGGTTCTGTTCAATTCAGTTCCGTGCCATAATTAATTTTTTTAACATTTACAACTAATAACATGTTCATTCGTAACTTTTACAAATTAACGTAGCTCAATTTTAAAACATATGAATAACAAGTTGTCCGATGAGATTAATTCAATGCATATAAATACCAAAAGTAGATACTAATATTAAAACATCGGTGATCCTTATCAATAATTCTTTTGCTTCAAGTAGCCTATATAAAGAAAATGAAATATAAATTAAAAATTATAAACATAAAATATTTTTAAGTATTAGTAATAATTACCAACTATTTGATTTAATCATCAATTGCTTAACTTGTCATAGTAAGAAACTCTACAAGCATACTTGGCTAGTTTGTTTAATTAATTTGTTAATTTGTTTAGAAAAAATTAAAATAATTTCAATATAAAAAATTTAAAAAATTATTTAAATTCGGTTCTTATTCGGTTATTAGGTTCTTGGTCTAGAATCGAGAATTGACTCAAACCCATCGGTTCTCGATTCAGATACTCGTTCGGATATTTAACTTATGAAGACACACTCGATTCAGATCGGTTCGGGAATTTTGTCCAGTCCTAATTAATATTTTGAATGAACATGTCCATTTTTTTTTTATTGAAGATTATCTAAATAAATTAAGTACACCATAGATCTTCGACTAGGATTAATTTGATAAAATTTATAATGAGCCATTATATGATACTTTAAAAGTTGAAAATTCATAGGGAACAAGTGTAAAAAGTTGTAATATCTTTAATATTTATTTCCTTGTTCATTTTTTATGAGAATTAATCCTTGCCCACGATATTTGATACTTCTTTCGTTCTATAAATTTCCCTTATTATTGGGATTTGTTCGAAATTTTGGCCACTAATTCCTTACGGAGATAATAGGCATGCTTGTCTCAAGCTCTTGATTGCATGGATGACTTTTGCTCCCTATGGACATTTAGTTGATGGCATTCCTTTTCGATGTGTTTGATTCATGCCCCCTACAATCACTAAATTTTCAGATCATGGATGAATATGTATGTGGCTTTTACTATAAACATTTTTCGAGCGTTCTTTGTTATTGTCATCACGTAAAAGGTAGATTCAAAATTACGATAGAGATGGTTATCATTTACAGACTACAATAAGTTAGTCAAGTCGCTCCTAACACGTGTAATGGAAACCCTCAAGTGTAAGTTCCCGGACACAATTATATTAATCAATTCTTGCTAAATCAACCACGTTCCTTTAAAACAAGGATTGAAGTTTATCAAAAGGAACTACCACAAATGGCATGCTAGAAGGTATCGAGTAGCCATCAAAGTTATAAATTAACATAAAGATATACTAATTAGTAATTTCCTTCGCTCAAACCTTGTTATATCTAATTATATTTTACGCAGTTAAATCCTGCCATAAAACTCAACCTCATCTTGACCAAGTCGATTTCTTTTTTACTTCGACTTCAATCGAAACTACTCTAATAATTTTAACTCTACTAGGTCATTTTTTTTAGATAAGATTTAGATTACTAAAGTTTATGCATACAAGTTTCATATGCAAAGGATCAAAAATCATTTTTTTTTCACTAGTACTAGCCTTCTAGATTTTCCAAATTAATGTATACCAAGTATCTCGAAAAGGCAAAATACCTTAGCCTCGTCCTATTACACATCGTCCCACTTCACTAAGGAATTTGGGATGGAGAAGCGGGAACACGGTTCCTGTCCTAAATTTGTTTAGAATTTTATTTTATATTTTTAAAATTTTAACCTTATTAAAATATTTTTAAAATTTAAATCTTATTTGAAAAATAATAATAAAAAGTAAATAGAAAAATATAACAAAAAATAAGGGTATTTTAATACCAACCCGTCTCATCTCTTGAAAATCCATTGAAGACCGGAGACGGGCCTGCCCCATCTCATAAGCCCAAGCCCATGAAGAATCATGGACCAGGCATTTGGCGCGGACCATTATTTTTCATTTGTTTTGAATAAAAACATATAACTCTGTCGACTCATTTCTGGTACTGTTTAATTAATATGAACAGGAATCTCTGTGATGGCGAAATTTAAGGGATGGCATTAATTAATTCAGCGCTTTCATTATCTCCATTTCCTCCTATCCTAACACTCCTTCAGGTAATTTATTTATTTCTCCACTTAAGAACCTGTTCAATTTTATCTCAATTTGCTGTTCTAAATTCTATATTGTATATGTTTGTACTCGCTGATTTCGTTATTATGTTGGGTTTTGCTGTGTTGTAGGGATTTTTCAGAGGTGGTTTTATAATTTTATAATCGATTTTGTTAGATTGATATATAGTGATTTTGGTGTGGAGTGAGAACTGTGAAAATGCTTACATGCATAGCGCGTTCGAAACAACCCAGTGATGAATCTGTTGATGGCACTCCTAATAAACAAGCCATCAAAACCTTAACGTCTCAGGTGATGATTTCTGCATATTTCAATCGAGGGTTTGATAGATTTTTATTTTTTTGCATTTCTGGAGCTGAATTTTGAATGCGCTGTATTGAATAGATCAAGGATATGGCATTGAAGGCTTCGGGTGCATACCGCCACTGCACACCGTCATGCACGAGTCAGCCAACTCAGGCGCAGCAACTGAAGAACCGGAGCATAGGGGGCGAGTCGGACTCGGCGGCGTCTGATAGATTCCGATGGTCCTACAGGCGGACGGGGAGCTCAAACTCGAGCTCCACTGCTGGAAGGAGGGAGCTGGAGGCAAGGCTGAAGGGAATTTCGAGCGGCGAGGGTACACCGGCGTCTGAAAGTGGCCGGCGAGTTGACCCGATTGTGTTCGTTGAAGAGAACGAGCCGAAAGAGTGGGTAGCTCAGGTGGAACCCGGTGTGTTAATTACCTTTGTGTCCTTGCCACGTGGCGGAAATGATCTTAAGCGCATTCGATTCAGGTAACTGTTCGGTAATTTTGCACATCATCTTCTTCATTGATGGTTAATTCTACTATTAAACTCATTTAAGTAAAATAATTAAATCAATTGCATAAATATTGTTTATTTTTTATTTTCTTCTTAAGATTTAATAGTAATAAAAATTGTGAGTGGAGATTATAGTTTGACATAATTAATTATGTGGGTCCACTATCGACAAAATTTGGTGTATGGCCCTACGAAGGTTTAACTACCCTACACCAAGTTTTCATGCTTGTGAAAATATGCTATCCCACATTTTTTTCATTATTGCTTCCATTATTGTTTTTTAAATTTGTATCCTTTTACTAGGTTAAATATTTTAACTTTCTTTTCGACCTATGTCGAGTACTATGAACAAAACATGCTATTGTCTACAATAATCTTCAAGAGAAGCATAAAGATTGCAATTTCTAAATTTTTTTTCATGATTAACATCAAGTGAATTATGCGTCTTTTCATGATAATTTATGAAATTTGAGAATATGGCATTCAACAAAAATAAGAAATTTTGATAATTTCTCGTCTCTGTGGATGTGTGTTGCGAGGTGGGGTGGGGTTAGAGGGCAATGCTGTTAGAGCTTCTTTAATGGAATGTGGATTGCACCAAAAATTGTACCACATCAGCCCAAAATGCTTACATGGCAAGAGGCATGCTAGAGATCCTTATTTATTTTTTTATAATAAATCTTCACTGTAGGATATGTCCATTTAAATTTTTTTTAATTTATCTTTACACTTTCTTTACATCATCTCCCTTGTGCATGTGGTCCACAATTAGCAAATGGAATGTACTCTTCTCTCTATTCCCCTTTTGCTTGCTACAAGTACAATAATTCATATCTATGTATTGGGGATGCTCTTAATGGTTGTACAACAATTGAATTGATTAATGTTTGCATAATCCATGCAAAATGGAAACTTTGCAATCATGACATGAAGAAAGTGTTTTTTAAGAAGAGTTAATTTTCCAGTTTTAATTTAGTTGGAAGTAATAAATTATTAAATTTGTTCAAATTGGATAAATCAAGAAATTTTTTGACAGTAATTATAGCCAACATGATGAAAAAGGGCATGAGGAGAAAAATAGGACTGTTTCCTTTTTGAAAGTCCAAAAGCAAAACTCATAGAAAGTCTTTAGTGGGTCTGTGTTGATTGTGTTGGGCAGCCTTTACTGAGTGTTATTATCTTGTCGGGGATTCCTAGTCCTTTCATTTTCAATCTTTATTACTAGCTAGTTCTTCTTTGATTTGTCCATTTGTGAACTGTTTATTGTCTATTTGTTTGTATAGACATAAAACAAATGCAGCATCCTTTATCACTCCGAAACTTGAGTAGTGACAAAATATGCATCCGGCACATCCGGGTTTGGCTTCTAAACAAGAAACAGAGCTATGGAGCTTTCATTTCACTGTTTTCTATTTGGAAAATTTTAAGCTAGGCTCCTCAACCTTTGATGACTTGTGGTTTTGGATGCTTAGTTGTTTTCAATCTATTTAAATATGTGAATCTAGATTCTTACTTTATATAAATTGTGAATGTGTACGATAAAATTGCACACGACTTTCACGTGACATAAAGCTGGATGTTATGTGGTTTGATAGTTTTGTCATCCAATTTTAAGTCATGTGAAAGTTGCGTGTGATTTTAATGTTCACATTGAATGTTTGTATCATGTAGGGATCAAATTCACAAATATATATAGGTTGAGATTAAAAACCACTCTAGGGGTATGCTTGATTGCAAGCATGTAGTTTGCATGGAAAGAAAATAAGTTCCAGTCAATTGAATTGCATAGAATTTATTTGTATGAAAATTATTAATTAAATGTGTTCGATTGATTTAATTTTCTACTTAGAAAATGTTTTTATTGTTCATCTTTTATTAGTGGGTAGATGAGAAAGAGGGAATTGCCTGAAAAATAAAAACCTACCTCTCCTCAAAGAAAATATTTTCCTTGTTTTTGAGGAAATTATGGTCACTCGACCATCTTTTGGAAAATATTTTCCATTGAAAAAAATGTCAATCAAACACCCAACAAGTAGGAAATTGGGTGGAAAAATGACATTTTTCATGAAAAATAAAGCCAATCAAACACATTCTAATTGAAATGTTTGGAAGCCTAGCTATAATTTTCACTTTCCATTTCATCCCTAGTTCGATTTCTTGCTCTAAAAATGAAGAATGACTTGATAGAAATGGCCGGATGGGTTTCTAAGGTTTATGATGGCGGTTTGTCTAAAATGAACGGTAATTATATGGTATCTTAGCCATTTTTATATAAATTGTAACGTGTCAAATCGATTTGCGCGTGCTAATACTTGTTTAAATATACGAGTTTTCCTCATTTCTAAAAGCTTAAACCTTTAACTTTCCATCTTCCACTAAGAAAGAAAGCCAGCACATAAATATAAGAATGCAATGGGATTATCTTTTTGTTCCTGCTTTATGATCACAACAATTGCATTTCTACATCGTTGCCACTAATTAGTATAGTTTAAGGTTTAATATCCTTGGTATCATGACATTACTTTGAATGGACTGTGACTCAGTACCTATTCATATGAAAAGTTCTAAATAATTTTCTTGGTTGCTTGCTAGCTTGTCATAACTCATTATTTTGTGGGAAGATTCTCTTGCCGTCTAAGAAAAGTCAAATGTAATCCAAATTTT
>CAIGRO010264197.1:0-11050 GCA_903798355.1 Fraxinus baroniana
TTCTTTGACTAACATATTAATTTGTGTTTCTTTAACTTTGCTAGTGCCAACATGAGCAACTTCAAGTGCATGCCAAATATCATATGCGGATTTACAAGTACTAAAACATTTAAATTCATTTTTGACTAATGCACAATACAGTAAATTTTTTGCTTTGGCATTTAAGGGTAATTTTCATCGTACTCTTCTCTAGGTTTGGAGATAGTTTGATCGAGTTGACCATCTATCTTAATGGTCTTGGTAGGCTTTTAAGGACCATACTCAACAACTTCCCAAATGTTGTAATCAATAGATTGAATGTAAATCATCATCCTAACCTTCCAATAATTATAGCGTGTCATCAAAGAAGGGAGGTCGATTTGTGGAATGCTCTTCATGATTTTGAAATATTGGGTTAGCCATTACTCAAGATTGTGAAATCTTTGAAAATAAGTACCTTGGTCTGATACCAATTGAATGCCCCAAGAATGACTAACCAATAGTGAGGTGAATTGGTTTCTAAAACTTTTTCGAAAAATTAACTTAAAATCAAGCACATAATAACAAGATAGACTAATTCAAATAACAAATACGAATATGAAGGCAATAATTAAAGATGGATAAATAGTGCAAACGATATAATAATGGAGGTTCAATCCAACACATTGATCTAGGTTCTTTGTTACCAAGCTCTCCGGCACGAGCGTGGCCAATTTCACTATGTTGATTAACTCGTGGTGTAATCCAACCCTTTACAAAACTTCTGGTGACTTACAAGCAATGAGCACCGATCCTTTTACAACATTGAGCTTTTCGGAACCTCAACACAACCCAGAAGTTTTAAGAGAATTGATTTTACATATTAAAATTTCTCTCTTAATAAATGAAATGATCACAATTAAATACCAAGAGAGAAATATGTTAACACTTTAATAGATAGCAATGAGTGAAGCTTAAGTGTTTGGTTTAGAAAAACTTTGATGTGTTGAATGATTTTTGAGAATTGATGTAATCAAAGGTTTTTCAAAATAAAATGATTTGATGATAATAAATAGGATGAGAAATCAATGTTATTTTGCTCAGAAGAATCTCACTTTAATACTTTTTTTTTCTATTAATGAATGACAATGAGTTTGTATTTATAGAAGTGAAAAAATACTAACTTTTCTGTCAAATCGGACGACCCAACTGGACGTTTGGAATAGTACCGGATGACCCTAGAAAATAGTCATTGAAACTTGGTCAAAATGGCCGAATTTTCGACCATTACTGGCGAATCGGACGTCCGATTCGCCATCCGGACGTCGAATGTCTAGAAAATTTTCTGGGCCAATTTTTTGTTTTGTTTGTAGCTGGTAACTTTTTGTATGACATTTTTACTAGAAATTTCAAGGTAAGTAATGTTTAATAGTTTTCAAGATTAGGTTGAAAATCTTACATTTGAAAAAAAAAATTGTGCAAACGTTTTAATGAAGTGGGTTTTTATCATGTACAATAAATTCATCACTTGAACTTTCAATATGTTATTGCCAAGAATTAAAGTACTTTACTTTTACAAATGAGCTAAAAACATTTGGTTCCAATGTTTTCGACTGATTTGACGCAAGTGTTTGATTTGTTGCTTGATTTTGAAATGACGCAAAGTTTGTCTTCATTTGTTTTGGCATGAGTGCTCAATCAATTTTCATCTTGAGTTTTCTTGATCAACAACTTTTCGTCTAATAGTTTTGTCTCCAATTTGATTAAGTTAGCAACATGTAACATTTGAAGATTCGAATAACTATTAGAGATAAACTTATTTTGTTTGTTATAATTAAAACAAAAGATTTGACCATAGGTCAACAACTCATTGGTCTCCAACTTCTAAATTATGTTCAACTTTACTCGTTTTTGATAAATTATTGCTCATTTTCATCCGTTCTCATCCAACCTCGAGTTTTCTCCTAAATAATAAAAATACACAAAATTAAGTATCTAATTCATAAAATTATTCCCAAAAATCATGTTTTGAAGACAAAGATGAGTGTAATATTTACACTTATAAAACACTCCTAGACTTAAAACTTTAGCTTGTCCTCGAATAAAGGAAAATAGAAACTTAACTAGACTCTAGAAAATACACTCAACTTGATATATGTAATTTAATATTTTTTTTAAAATGCATATCTACATCACAGAATTTAAACAAGTTAATGAAACACAAAAATTAAAAGTTATTTCATATATTCCACATATCTTATATTCAGCTTTTACGTGTATGTGCGTATGTGTTGAACATTCTCAATTTCACCTATGATACTTGAATAATTCATTTATTTCAATTTTCGAAGTCACTTTTTCCAAACAAAACCAATTCCCAAATATGTCAATATAATTTCCGATCACTCATATTGCTCTCTTGGTTTCTCAATTTCTTTTCACGAAGGCAAGCTAAACAAGTGATATTGATCTTATTTTCATCTTCATCTCAACCATTCTCCAAGTTTCAATCAATGATCAAGACTCAACTAGATAGAAACAACACTTATAGTTGTTTTGCTTCTACAACTCCGGATGTCTGTCCTTAAAGTTCTAAAAAATCTATCTTTTCTGATGTGTGTGTCTGGACTCCCGTCCCTCGTTCGCCCTCTTTTTTTGATAGAAAAAAATAAGTTCAAAGTGGTGTGATAATTTTGACCAAAGATGCACATAATATTAATAAACAATTAACGCATACGCAATTTAGCCACATAGTCCAAATTTATCAATAATGTCCAAACCTCTTCGGATATATGAAATTCTATCAAGTGCAAGAGGTTTAATAAGAATGTCAGCCAATTGGTTTTATGTATGCACAAACTGAAATAAAATATCCTCTTTTGTGCATGATCTCTCAAAAAGTGGCGTTTAATCTCAATGTGCCTAGTTCGAGAATGTAAGATGGAGATTTTTAGATAAGTTTATGACACTTGTGTTATCACACATGATAGGTATATGACCTAAAGATAAGTGATAGTCACTAAATGTTTGTTCCATAAAACTTGTGCATAACAACTAAAAGCCGAGTTATATTCGACTTTGACGATAGACAATGCAACGAAATAGTTTTTCTTAAGAAAGCACGTTACAAGTACAAAGCCTATGAAATGATAAGTTTTGCTAAGTAAATCAATATGGGTGTCCTTAGGATACCAAAAACCTAATGTCCTAGTACTACTAAGATATCTATAAATTTGTTTTACTACACTATGGTGTGATTCTTTAAGACTATTGAAATCTAGCACAGACACACGCACAAAACATAATATCGAGTCTACTAGCAGTTAACTAAAGAAGAGATTCGATCATACATCGATATTTTGTTATGTCTACGGATGTATTTTGATCATCTTCGTCGTACTTGATTGATGAGCTCAATGGAGTATTAATTGGTTTCAACCCTCTACTTGATTGATGAGCTCAATGGAGTATTAAACAGACGTTTGATACTTTATCGACACCATAGACTTGGCTTAACCCAAAAAAACCAACACTTTAAACGGCCCAAGTTGGAGTTGGGTTTGTTGTTGATGGATATGTAAGTTTTGTCTCAATTGTTATTAGGTTTGCCTTTAGTTTTTTAGTAGCCCATGTGGTGATGTATCAGCTCTTTTAAAGTGAAGTATCTAGGTCCAAATTGGTGACCTAATTGATCCATTATATATTATCATTCCAATAGCCATGAGGTTCATGTGTGTGTGAGGCAATAGCGAAAAGAAACGATTCAGCCTTTTCATTGCAATTGAGAGCTTTACGGTGGCCTTTTTGGTGTCTTCTTTTTTCTTTTCTCCCTTTGTGATATTGCAAATACCACCACCATTAGAGTATCCTTTGTGAGGTGAAACTTGGAGCAACCAAAGTGAAGGAAGGGTGTGGGTCGAGCCTTGATATTGTTGTGTTCATTTGATGGTTTTTCTGAGTCTCGAATCAAGATTTCTCGAAGATTTTTTGCACCAAGTCCATGAAATGTTACATACATATACTTTCCAACAGCTAAAGTTCTTTTATTAAAAACTTTATATAAGCTTTGTTAGTTAATAAATATCCAACAAAGATTCTAACATCGAATTTTGAATCAAACTTTTCCAAATTTTCTTTTGCGTTTAAAATAAAATATTTATAACCAATATTAAGAATTCTATTTTTTCAAAGTTCATATGGAATTTTCATTTTCTTTTGACTTACCAAAACTCGATTTTATTTTGACTCACCAGTAAGTGGTGTTAATGGTTTCGACTTAAAAGTATTTTGGTAAACCGTTTTCATGCAACATAATCCGAGCCATCTTTTGCAATGTATGATTTTTCCTTCCTACTACACAATTTTGTTGAGTAATTCTAAGAACCGAAAAATTATGTTCATATCCATTATCATTACAAAACTTATCAAATGCAATGTTGTTAAATTTTTCACCATGATCATTGCTAATAGTTGTAATAGTATATCATTTTGAATTTTGATTTTTTTTACAAAAGTGATTAAATACATTCAAAGTTTCATACTTTATATTCAAAAATAGAATTCAAGTAAATCTAGAAAAGTCATCGACAATGACGAATGTATAATATTTACAACTTAAACTTTTGATTATAGATGGTCCAAAAGGATCCTCGTGGAGAAGTTGCAAGTCTTTTGTAGTTGAAGCATATTGCTTGAGTTTGAAAGAACTTTTTACATGTTTTCCAAATTGACGTGTATAAAATTTTATCTTTTTCAAATTTCAAATTTGGCAATCCTTTAACAAAATAATTTTTTGAAATTTTTGAAAGTAGGTCCAACTAACATGACACAATTTTCTTTACCACAACCAAGTATCAAATTTTAGATTTGATAAATATTTATTTTTCACTTTCAAATTCAATATTTATTATATAAATATCTTTATTTCAACTTCCTATAAACATCATCTCTTTTAATGTAGTATTCTCAATAAGACATTTGGAAGAATCAAACCAAGTTATGTTTGTGGTTATCTACCAATAAAATACTTTCAATAGAAAGAGATGAGTGATTACCAATATTTCCAATGCTAATGATCTTTCCTTTGGTATTATCTCCAAATGTGACATGACCTCTATCCTTCTTTTTGAGGTTTGATATAGAGCTTGATCTCTGATCATGTGCTTTGAACATCCACTATCCAAGAATCACTTGCTCTTTATCTTCTTTGGTACTTACAAGAAATAATTTAATTTCTTATCTTTGGTACCCATACAACTTTTGGTCCTTGGTAGTTAGTTCTAGTGGACTCTTCAATCCATTTATATTTGCTTTCAAAGTGTAACTCATTTTGGTTAAACAATTAAAAGCAATGCGTCCATCTTTATTATGAAAACTACATGTAATATTTGGAAGCGATGACTTTGATGCTTTGACCAATATATTTTGGAGAGATTTTTGTTTCAAAAAAGTTTGTATCCAATTTTTCCTTTATCGAAAATACATATTTTTCACCAACTATGAAGTTAAATTTTTTTCTTACCTTGAGTGAACTTGTAAACAACTTTAGTTAAATCTTCAATATTTTCTTTTTAATAAAAAAAAAGATTTCTTTAATTAAAGAGTTGTAATTAATTCAAGATCTTTTTGTGTTTCTAAAATTATCTTTACTTCATCTTTCAACAAATAATGCTTCTTCTTAAAAATAGAATGATTCAAAGCGAATTTTTCAAATTCTTCAAATATTTCATCATAAGAAGTAGATAAATCATTTAAGAACAATTATCATATGAATTTATCTCATTATCAATGGCTATGATGCACATGCTGACAATTTTATCTTGATTTTCGTTTTCTTCACAGTATTCATTATCACTTTCAGCCCAAGTTGCTTGGAGAGATTTCTTTTTGGGAAATCTCCTCTTATTGGGACATTCAGTCCTTTTTTGATCGGTTTTGTAACAATCATAACAAACAATATTTTTGCTCTTTTTTTTCACTATTTTCTTCTTTCTTTTGGAACCTCAGATTGTTGAGAAAGTCTTTACATTTCTTAACGAGAAGGACAAGATCATCAAATTCTTCATTCCTTATGTTTCAACTTGATATGTCTTCATCAATTGATGATTTTAAAGCAATATGGCATTTTGGAGGCTCATTCGTTCATTTTCTTTGCTCTTTCTTGTTTCTCTCTTGTCTTAGTGTGATTAAGCTCATATGTCATCAAAGTTTCATAGAGTTCCTCTAAATGATATGTGTTGATGTCTTTTGTATTTTCTATCAATATTCTCAATGAGCTCCATTTTTCGAAAGGGACCTAGACATTTTGCTCACAAGTTCACCGTTAGTAAATTTTCGGTCAAATCCTTTTAAGACCATTAATAATGTTGGTAAAACAAGTGATCATGTCAACAATCAGTTCATTTTGCTTCATGAAGAAATTTTCTGAGTTTTTAACCTTTTGATTTATCTTAGTTTCTTTTATCTTGCTTGTACCAACATGAATGAACACAAGTTCATCGTTAGTAAATTTTCGGTCAAATCCTTTTAAGACCATTAATAATGTTGGTAAAACAAGTGATCATGTCAACAATCAGTTCATTTTGCTTCATGAAGAAATTTTCTGAGTTTTTAACCTTTTGATTTATCTTAGTTTCTTTTATCTTGCTTGTACCAACATGAATGAATTCTAATGCATGCTAAATATTGGGGTTGGGCATGGTCCGATTCGGTTCACTTCTAAAGAAAATTAACTCAAATTTTCGAGTATTTAGTAAATGGAACCATTAGGTGCAAATTTAATTATGGAACCGTTTGGGTTCAATTTCATGTTGTTCAATTCAGTTCATGGGTTCCATATAATAATTAATCTTTTTATATTACAATAAAGCTACATTAATTCAACTATGATATGTTAAATCTTAATTCTTACAAAATTACATAGTCAAATCTTGTGATATCTTTTGCACCTCTCTTTGTTGAGTTCATATATTTGACTGTTAAAATCATAGGAATAGGAAGATAATGAGTTCACAATAATAGAATGGTAGAAACGACACTCCGATAGAATAAGAGGTTTGGATAAAATTTAAGTCATTTTAATTAAGTTGGGCTTGGTTGGAAATTAGAAATAGTAAAATCATATTTTGGGTTTGGACTAAACTAATTAGTTAGCAACTCTATTTTAAAAAAAAATAAAATAATTTGACTTATTTAATATAAAAATTAGGGATATTTGGTTTCTATTCGGTTCTTGGTCTAGAACCGAGATACGAACCAAACATGTTAGTTCTCGATTCAGATATCCGTTAGGTTATTTAATTTAAGAAGAACCGCTTGTTTCGGTTCAGTTCGATTCGGGTCTGGTCTGATTCAATTTGAGAGTTTTGTCCAGCCCTACTAAATATCATATAGGGAATCACACGTGTTAGTACGATTAAATTTATTTTTATCTAAATCACAATAGAGAAAGTTTTTGGTTTTAGAATTTAATGAAAATTTTATTTTATCCTTTTTATCATACTATTCTCTAGGTTTTGAAATAGTTTCATCCGAAAAAAAAAAAAAAAAAATTTGACTTATTTAATATAAAAATTAGGGATATTTGGTTTCTATTCGGTTCTTGGTCTAGAACCGAGATACGAACCAAACATGTTAGTTCTCGATTCAGATATCCGTTATGTTATTTAATTTAAGAAGAACCGCTTGTTTCGGTTCAGTTCGATTCGGGTCTGGTCTGATTCAATTTGAGAGTTTTGTCCAGCCCTACTAAATATCATATAGGGAATCACACGTGTTAGTACGGTTAAATTTATTTTTATCTAAATCACAATAGAGAAAGTTTTTGGTTTTAGAATTTAATGAAAATTTTATTTTATCCTTTTTATCATACTATTCTATAGGTTTTGAAATAGTTTCATCCGATTTATCTTAATAACCTTCGTGGGCTATAAGGACCAAAGTCAACAATCTCCCAAATATTATAATTTATTAATTGAATGTATATGATCATTCCAGTTTTTCAATAGTTATAATATGTACCACCAACGAAGGGATGACAATTTATTGAATACCCTTCAATATTTTGAAATCAGTGCTAGCCATTATTCAAGAATGTAAAGTCTTCAAAAAATAAGCACCTTATTCTAATACAAATTTAAGGCTCAAGAATGACTAACAAAGAGGGAGTGAATTGATTTTTGAAACTTTTTCGAAAATTAATCAATCAAATAATAAGTGTAGGTGAAGTACTTTCAAGCGAAAGAGAAGAGAGAGTGCAAACGATATAATTGTGGATGTTTGATCTAAACCAATGATCTACGTCCTTCGTTACCAAACTCTCCGTCACGAGTAAGGCATTTTCACGATATTGATTGACTTATAATGCAATCTAAATCCTCACAACTCTTTCGATGACTTACAAATCAAAAGCACAAATCCTTATATAATATTAAGCTTTTAAGAAATCTCAATATGAAACACAAGTTTGAAGAATGATTTTACAATGAAGATTATCTCTTAATAAAAAATACGAGTGAATTAAGTAATAAGACATACTAATCCTTTAATGAATAGTAATCAATAATAGCTCAAATGTTAGATGAGAAAATTCTGAATAAGTATGATGATTTCAAAATATTATTATTTAATCAATCAAAGTTTTTCAATTTGATTAAGTAGATAAAATAAATATGATGTAAGCACAAATGATTTTGCTCAAGAATTTATCTCTTTAATGCACTTAAAAGCTCTTGCAATGAATGAAAAAAAAAGAAGATGTTATTTATAGAGTTCAAAAAATAAAGTTTTTGAGAGATCTGGTGAGTGTTCTAGACGTCTACCACATGTTCGCATGTAGCAAACTAGCTGTTGGATGTCATCAGAAGGGTAAAAATAAAATAAAAAAAATTGACCTTTAGACTCTCCGGACATCTACCAATTTGCATTGGACGTCCACCTTCATAGAATTTCTTCGATTTGCTTAGTTTCATCCGACTTGAATGTTTTGAAAAATGTAGACTTTTGACGAGCTTTTTCAACTCATTTTTCAAGGTAAGTGATATCTTAAAACACGTCTAAGTTCAAGTATCACTTTGAAAAACAATCTTACTTTTGATCAAAACATTTTATACAAATGATTATCAAAATAGTTTTTGTGCATAAAATAGTTTTTAGAGTTTTAATCATTCATTACTAAAGATTGAAGTATTAATACCTTTACAAATGAATATGAACATTTAGTCTATGATCATTCTTTGGTGTTGAACTTTTAAGCTAATTGTCTTGGAAGGATTTGACTTGAATGTTTGACTTCAATCTTAATGTGATCGACTTGATAAATATATTTTGGCAACGATCGATCAATTTTAACATTAAATGCTTTGAAGACTATAATTACTTAAATTCAATTGCTAGAAAATAAGATTAACTTATTTATTATTATCAAAATTATAAGTATAAAGTTAATCATAGGTCAAAAAATATCTCATCTAAAAATTTGATCTCAAATATGGAATAAATGTATCAATGGAGTAAATATATCAATTTACAATTGTATTCTCAATTACCCCTCCTATATATACGATTTATTCAAATGCAAGACACGTGGACGTGGAATATAAAACATTGTTTGCTTATATAAAATATTGTATCGTTATAAAAAAACCATTGAAACGATCAAACTCGAAATAAATTTAAAAATTTATATTTATATCTCTAATTTAGGTGAATGTTATAGAATCGAAGATGCACATGCACCTATCCCAAGTTCTTTCCTAGGAACTTGTAAATTGGTCGTCAACAATTATAGGCTTTCAAGATTAACATAAAAATATAAGTAATGTTATTTATCTCTAGTGGGGTTACAAATACAGTTAGGTGGCTCTAAATGATAGGTTAAATGAAAGGTGAAATTAAATCACCTATTATTTAATGCTTCATCAAACACAGTTTAGGTGACTCTAAATGATAGATTAAATTAAAAGTGAAATTAAATAGTCACATATCATTTAATGTCATATTAACGCCACCTAAACTGTATTTGTAACCACAGTGAAGATGAATAGCATTACTCTAAAAATATAACTAAAAAAAGTTAAAATAATGTGCGCACGCGTGCATTTTCACACATTACTTGAAAAATACCGAGATAAACTATTTTACAAACCTCAATTGCATCGAAACTCACTATGGTAGGTATATAATGGGTGCCACTATGATAATAACATGGTGTTTTGTGAAGGGGATTTGGGTTGGTGGGTGTTCCACAAATTTTAAATAAATACTTTAACCATACAGTCACTTTGTTTTTTTTCATTTGGATCCTTCTCTTTCAACATCAAACCTATTCATTCAACTAAAGTTTGCACGATCTAATTCCCAAAATGCTTTTTTGAATATTTCTAAATGTCCTGGCTATTCACGGAACGTGAGAAGCTCATCTGCTTCCCCAAAAAAATTGAAGAATTTCTTGAAAATCCTACAAGATCCGTTCATTCTTTTTTATCTGATAATGGTTATATTAAACAAATAACAGTATCTTTCTTTTGTAGTGAAACCTAGCATGGCAGAGTTTGTGCACCCACTTCTACTCAATTGCAAATTTTGGTTTTTAGTTTACTTTGGACCAATAACGAGTAGTTTTCCCTCTCTTTTAGTTACAGTCATCGACATAGATCGAAGTTAAAATAATACTAAATAAGCACTGATATCTGCAAAAAGGATTTGGTTATGGTGAAAACATCATATGCAATACAATGAAAAAATAAATAAATTCACTTCCACATTTGATAAAAAGTAAATTCTATTATACGTGTCTAGTTTTATGTTATTTGAAGAGAGAATTGCTATCGCTGGCCGCAGGGTGTCCGGGGTTTGAGAATTTTTTTTTTTTTTTTCAAATCATGTTTGGTATCGATTGAAATCTACGTTTAATTTAAATCAAAGTTAACAATTAATTTTAATAACATATTTCTTGGAATCCATAACTGTTTAACTTTTATCAAAATTTACTAAAAATTTGATTTTAATATCCACCAAACAGAGGCAAAATCACAATAAATTTGAATTTCGATAAATATGCTCATTTTAAAAAAATTTCAACGACTGTACGTTA
>CAIGRO010264199.1:0-24789 GCA_903798355.1 Fraxinus baroniana
TTCTTCAAGAGCAATATGTCAATATATTGAAAAATATAATTTATGCTCTTCAGGAGCAAGTAATATTTTTAAGAATATTAATTATAATGTTGTGCTACTACAGGAGCAACAACATCATAAATAAATCACACAAAATTAATTAATTTTACCAAACACATATAATTAAAAGAAAATTTGACTGCGGAACCGCTACCGTAAATATAGCAGAATTATATATATAAAAAAATTTAATGAAGATAATCATTTCAAAAATTCTACTTCTTCATTAATTATTAATTAATTATGCATGCTAAGCAGTGTAACTAATGTAGCACACATAATTTCATGATATGCATATAGAATTAAAGAATTACGAATGATGTGAATTAAAGAAAACGTAATGATTGTGTGTGCTTTACTCCTCGGATACAATGAATTGTAAAACCAAAATCTTTTGTGCCAAGAATTGATTTTTTTTTTTCTTGGGTGCCATGATAGATGGACAGATAAAAGAAAGAGTGATAAACATGTAATCTGTTGTACGTGTATAATCCAAAACCCTATATTTATAGAGTATCAATAGGGATACATATGATAATAATATTTAGGGCTGCAGAGATATAATTGTTATTCACCAATACCATTTACAACAGAGACTTTGGATTTTAAGATTTTAACGCTTAAAATATGAATAGTTTTTATTGTTAACATATTGCAACTAGTACAGAATTATTTACTTTTCATCCTAAATATCCCCTGAAATGTTAATTGGATAAATTTAAGGTTAAAATGATTTATATATTAACTTTCCTTAAAATAACCTATTAACATAATCAAGAATATCTTTTGTGATTTAATATATTCTATCATGTTTAATGTCTATTGTTTTAGGTAAGAATTAATTCTACCTTACTAATTGCTTTAAAAGAAGTAAAGGAAGAAAATAAAAGAAGTAACGCTTATAAAATTTCGTTCAAGTCCTGCGACCCGGCAGCCACGCATTCTGCCATCTTCCAAGTAGTGCTCACAAACTCTTGCTTTATTGATTATATTCAAAGCCAACCATCTTCTTCAATGCATTTGGAGAAAACAAACAATGTCTGCTAAAGTAAAACCCTATTCGTTAATCTAACTGTTTAGCATGAGTTAAGAATGGTGATTCTTAAAACAGTAACTGCGATCGAATATAATAGTGAAGTGGTAAAAAAGTCAAGATTGAAGGTTTTAATTCTACTTCTCCAACAAGTATAAAAAAAAAAAAAAAAAAAANCATGAGTTAAGAATGGTGATTCTTAAAACAGTAACTGCGATCGAATATAATAGTGAAGTGGTAAAAAAGTCAAGATTGAAGGTTTTAATTCTACTTCTCCAACAAGTAAAAAAAAAAAAAAAAAAAAAAGATACAAAGGACTTGTTTTTAGACTTCTTTTAATTGTTTTTATTAATTTTGTGAAATTACAAAATTGAGACTATTGTTTATTTTATTATTTGATTTAGTAGATTGTTTGACCCGTGGCATAGAGGTCACGTGATGTTTCCCATTGGGGTTTACCCCAATTGTATTTGGTGTTCAAGTTTTAGTGCCTATTTAAACCTCATTTTTAAAATATATGGTTAAAAATAAGTAATAGGAAAATGAATTTTAGAGATAATGGGTACCCTGAAAGGACTTAATATGTTAGTTAATTTCCACAATTAATTAAGACTATTAGAACATAGATTCAATTCACCTGTAGCAGTCAGAACTGCCTAAAACTAGTCATAGGATATTCTGACTACATACTGTCCATTGCTTAAATTGAATAAGAACAACGAATTTTTAATTCTTCAAGGTTTTAGAATTTACACATGATATTAGAGCAGATTCACTATTAAAAATTGTGATCCATGAAAAACCTAGTAATGGATGGAGCACCACTTAGACATCATGTCTTAGACGGGACTAACTTGGTATTAAAATGAAGGTCTATATACAATCCTTAGATGAAACAACTTGGTATTCTATCATATATGGATATAAAAAACCCAATGTGACAAAAATGAGAAAGAAAGAGAGAAAAAGACTAAAGAGTGGGGAACTACTAATTTTATCAATGCTAGTTGGAACTAAAAAACTTTAAATGAAATTTTTTCTTTTATGGATTCTAACTAATTTCGCTTGAATTCTATATGAAAGGTAGCCAACGATGTTTGGGATATACTACAAGTAGCTCATGAATGAATTGCCATTGTGAAGTCTTCAAAACTTCAAATACTCACTCTTGGATTTGAAGGATTGACAATGAGAGATAATAAACAATTCAAGGACTTTTATGCCAAACTCAATGACATTACCAAAGGCGGTGTACACTTTGGGGAAGAAGTATTCAGAAAGCAAAATAGTTAAGAAAGTTCTTAGATCACTACATGATAGATTCTATTCGATTCATTGACAGTAACTTCTCTCAAAAAACATAAAGGTGGAAGAGTTAGTAGGGTTTATAATGACATATGAGTTGAATCTCCATAGGAGAAAGAAAGAAGAATGATCTGAAATTGCCTTTAATGTCAAAGATGTTGAGGACGAATATGAAAAAAGTGAGTGTGATGAACATATGGCCATGCTCATCAAACAGTTTAAGAAATTCCTAAAGAGCAATAAAAAAGAAGAAGTTCAAAACCTCAACCACAAAAAAAGTTCTTTAACTACTAAAGACAAAATCCAACTTCATCTACGGAGAGAACTTAATTCAATGCCATGAATGTGAAGGGTTTGTGCATATAGCTATTGAATGCACAAAAATACTGAAGAAATCTCGGTCTACAAAGGCAATGAACATCACTAGGAATGAAGATGAGGGCGAAGAGTCAAACTCATACGAGGAACGGGATGACAATAACCAGCTAACCTCATTTACCATCAACATTCAATCTGACACTGACTTACTACAATTGTTGCATATAGGTACAAATCCTCTGAATTCAGATATAATTGAACTATGTATGTTCAGAATGATATTAGCAGCCTGAATATGATTTCGACTAAAGATGGCAAAAAAACCCGCCCCGCCCCGACGGGTTGGCGGGGCGAGGCGGGGCGGAGATTGCCGCCCCGCCATGGGTCACGGCGCCCCGCCCCGCGAAGGTAAATAAAAATAAAAAATAAAAAATTGAACATTGTTTTTTTTTAATTTTGGACATTGTTTATTTTCATTGCTTGATTTGGATATTGATGTAATTATTTGAAGTATTGTTTGCTTTGAATTTTAAAATTTTGAATGTGTATTTAATTGAAAATTTTTTATTTTAAAAAAAAAAATACAAACGGGGCAAAGTTCCGCCCCGTCCCATTGGCGGGGTAGGGCGGGGCGTGGGTGCTCCGCCCCGTTGCCATCACTAATTTCGACAGATCTACGGCACATAGGTGGGTCACACCAATAAAAGTACCCATAACCTCCATTTTACTGTAGAAAAAATTAGGGCTACACTGTATTGACTAAAAAATTAAAATAGGGTTTGGGTACCCCACTCCGTTGCCATCACTAATTTCGACAGATCTACGGCACATAGGTGGGTCACACCAATAAAAGTACCCATAACCTCCATTTTACTGTAAAAAAAAAATTAGGGCTACACTGTATTGACTAAAAAATTAAAATAGGGTTTGGGTTTCCATTACCATACATCATGTGCATATCAAGAACCTTCTTCTTGGATTCGCCTCCATCCACGCCCAATCCCCATTCCACACTTGCATAAATGAAACTCTATTGCAGTAAAGGATGGTGGATTACTCAGTTTTTTAGGGAATGTACGATATATTAAAGTGGCCCTTATTAAAGAAAAGAAGGAAAGATGGATTTACCATTTTTTAATCTTTCCATTTTGGTCATATTTATTTGGAATTAACTGCGGAATTGACGATAGTGGACGGCAATGGGGCGAAACATACTCCAAATTTCATACAGGGTTGTTTTTCACCAATTCTACAAGGTGGGAGATTGTTACACAATAAGTCTCAAACGTGGGGTAATACACCATTCAGCTTATTTTTTATTGCAATAGCATATGATTCAATTTTGTAATTGTAATTATTGCTTAAAATTGTAAAGAGAACTATTCCTCGTAATCTTTAAAATTCAAGGGTTAGAGATATAATCACCAAATCATGTTTTGGACCAAACTTCACCATTATCCATTCTTTAAGGACTGCAACTACAAATTTTTAAAAGGTTTTTTCAATCTCGATGATGGGGAAACACCAACATGCTGCTGCCATGTGATAGGGAGACAGATGCACATCTACGAGCAGAGGGAAAATGTTTATTAACTATTGAAAAAACCAGCACATTATTAACTTGAAAATATTTCATTATTGTCCACACACTAGAAAATGTAGAGATAACGTTTGTAGTCATTTTTTAGTTCTTGAAAACATCGAAAAAGAGGTTTAAATTATGTATCAACATCTATATGTTTAATTAGATTTACTAATTTTGGCTGCTACCCATGGACATCCATTCAGTGTTCTTATTCTATCCCATATTAATATATTGTGGTGATTTTGAATCCACACCCCACACATATGCTTCATCGGATATGATATCCAGATAGCAATCTTTGTCGAGATAAGTCAGCAAGAAGATGACTGAATGTTCAAGATGCCATGGGAGATAGAGCGATTCGTAGAGAAGAGATGACACACACTTGTCATTGAATCAAGTTGTTGACCTAGCAAACTATCATGACAATGATGCAACAGAAAGAGTTATTGAGGATTCTTTGTAGCGCGAATAAATGGACTAGCTTCAAGAGGCTTGGTAAAAGGATGCGATCAATCTTTTTCCTTTTATGGAATTTGCCGCACAAAGCATGTATATGCCCAATACGCACTCTTGACATTGTTTTCAATAAAAGTTGAATAAGCGTGTATAATTTAGGAGACTTTTCTCCCTATAGTTCGACTTTAAATCTTTCTATGTTGTTTTAGATTACTTGGGGTTTGGAAAAATTAATTTTGTTGATTTTATTTGATTTGTAACTACGGTATTCCTCCGCCACAAGTGAAATTCTATTACTAAGAGTCATTTATTTTTAAAAGCGAGGGTAATTTGGTAGCTGATATCCTGTCGAAACTGGGAGCGTCTAATGTTTCACAAATCTGGATGGATTCTTTTACAATCCCACCATCAGTTAGAGGAGCTTTGTGTATGGATAAACTAGGAGACTTTTCTCCCTATAGTTCGACTTTAAATCTTCCTATGTTGTTTTAGATTACTTGGGGTTTGGAAAAATTAGTTTTGTTGATTTTATTTGATTTGTAACTACGGTATTCCTCCGCCACAAGTGAGGTTCTATTAATAAGAGTCATTTATTTAAAAAACAAAAAACAAAAAAGAAAAGAAAGCGTGTATATTTATCTTGCTAGAGGAAGAGGTGTGTATACCACACTAAAAGGGACAAGGCCGGCCGTGTTGTATGAAAAATGGGGCAAAGGTGCGTTCAATGTCTTATTTTGCTTGTTTACCCTCATGCTGTCATGCATCACAAGTCTTAGTTAATTACATTCAATCTCTTCTTCTATGACGATTGACTATATGGGACAGTAAGAATTGTGAAAATGCTAAGGGAATGTTTAGTTAGTTGTTTTCAATTTTTAGTTTTGTGGAACACTAAAAACGTGTTTGATCTATTATTTCTCAAAATAGATTTTTAACGTTTAAAGGGTTTTCAATGAAAATTTTAAAAACATTGAAAACAATCGTTAAAATGAAATTTATTTAAATATAATTCTTAAAATTAAAAATATAAATATAAATATAAAATTATAGAATTATAAAAATTAAAATTCTAAGATTTTTTTTTAAAAAAAATTGATAAATTGGGTAAATAAGTTCTCGATTTTGAGAAAATAAATTCTAAAAAAATAAAATTATATAATTTAAAAAATAATAAAAATTATGAGAAATAAAAATAGTTCAAACACTTAATGATTATTTATATAAAAATTATAAAAAAAATATTTAAATGAACACAAATAAAAATATTCTCAGTCCACGTCATTAGTTTTTGTTTTTATTTCCTATATTATTAACTCTTTTTTAATGTGGCTAAAATACAAATACTATACTATAATATAGGCTTTATAGTATTTTTTTTCTCATTTCCAACTTTCCCATTCATAGGCTTGATATAGCACTTAGTCCGTTTAGTGAGACGAGTTTGTGACTTTGTAATTCAAAAATTGTTTGTGACAAATAAATTGTGGTGCTTATTGTTAAGTTACAAATTTTAGTGTTTGGATAACTTAACAACTATGAGAATCACTGTTGGGAATTTGAGGATGTGATATAGTGCGATATGAAGTATAGATCGCACAAAGAAAAATAAGATTAAAAAGAAAACAAACAAGAAGATAATTGACATATGAACAAAATACTTTATTAACAATCAATTGAGAGAGAATACAATTTATGCAATATTCTACTTACAAAATTGAATGAAGAGTCCACTATTTATAGGGAACCATTCAAAATCCTAAAACATGGTAACTAGGTCAAAAATCGCATAAAATCGAAAAATAAGGAAAAAGATTCACGGCCAGTCGCACAGCGAAGCTCAAGCAAGAGCCTGTCGCTTCAGCGAAGGCTTAGCAACAAGCGGAAGATAGCTCCACTATTTTAGTTTTGCTCATCTCGCTCGAGCAGGAGTCGAGTGTCCGTCCAGCGCCGTCAATCTGTTCTTTCTTGGATCCTATTTTGACATCTTCAAGCCCAATACTCCAAAACGCGAAACCTTAGACTCAATTTAGACTGTATTTGGGTCACAAAACCCAACAATCTCCACATTGGCACAAATTCCGATGCAACGAACGAAACTCCAAAATTCCTCCACCTGAAAAAATTAGCCAGGCTGCAACATAACACACTTAGCCCCTGTTTGACACCCATTCATTTCTCTTTCTCATTTTCATTTTCATTTTCATTTTTCATTTCAACCATACATTCTCCTAATAAAATAATATTACACACAAATCAAAAACTTTTCATCACTTTTCCACCACAAATTCTTACATCAATCACTATTCTAAAAATTCTTTTCAACCCAAAATGGGTTTCAAACAAGGGCTTAAGCCTTCAAACTGAACCAAACATCTCCACCACTCAAAAGTACTATTCCTCTTCCACCATATCCAAGCATGGATACAAATGAACCCAACCCCCAGATTCTCAAAATTCACAATGAATTCAAAATTTACCAAACAGGGTCGAAACACACCCTATAGCAAAATCTCCACTAAATGCTTTAACTGAAGGCTCCTGGCTAGACTCACCACCTTTAACAACTTCAAAAGTATGCACATCTAGATCAGCATCCCCGTACCTATTTTCAATGCGTCTCTCCCTAACCATTGAATATAATGGAACCGCAGACTATGGTGGAAAAGCAAAATTACCCATATCTCCCAAACTCGACAGAGTAGTATTCTTCAAAATGTACCCAGAGCCATTTCCCAACGGTACTATACAAAACTATATTTCCACCACGATACCAAACCTATGTTGATGTTTCTTCACTGATTCTGTCCGACCTTACAAGATGTATAACTGGGACTTTCTTCGCCCCTCCAATACAACACGGACACCCTTCCGAACCTTCAAGACTCCACCTGCACCAGAGAACGTATACCCTCTTGAATCTAGGGTACTTAGCGAAATTATATTTTTCTTCAAGTCTGGAACATGTTGAGCCTGGTCAAGTGTTCTGATTGTTCCATCTACCAACTTCAATTTGACTATCCCAATATCAGCTATTCAACAAGATTCGTTGTTTCCCATAACAACGGCACCTTATGTCATCATTTCATATGATTCAAATAGATCCTGATTGGGACTCATATGAAACGCATAAGTTGTATCCAAAATCCACCCCTCGTCAGGCTTGGATTTCATGTCAGAAATTGTGGAAAGATCTCCCTCACTTATATAGTTCTCTGCGATGGCAGCTTCACCTGAAGTCTCTAACTTCTTGCAATCCCTCCTAATGTGTCCTTTCTTCTTGTAGTAAAAGCATACCCTGTTGCTGAAATCTACTCTCGACTTGCCCCTTCGCCGATCACCACAAACCATAAGAGCTTCATCATCTCTGGAACTAGCTCAACCAGATGCTTCAGCTTCTCCTTTGATAACAAAGTATCATATGCTTCTTCAATGGTGAGTGTGTCACGACTGTACAAAATCGTATCCCTAAACGACGAAAATGAACCGAGCAGCTAGCACAACGGGATTAAGGCCAAATCTTCTTTATCATATTTTACCTCTAACATCTCCAGATCAGTGACAATCTTCTTAAACATGGCCATATGATCTTTCAGTGATTGGCCTTCTTCCATGTGATGAGAATAAAGCCTCTACTTCAAATGTAATTTGCTGGTCATACTTTTGATCATACAAAATTGCTCCAGTTTCAATCACAATACAACTGTTGTCTTCTCCAACAAGACGTCCTGAAGAATGTTGTTAGATAGATGAGGATGAATCTGCGAAAGTATCTTACGATCCTTCCGTTGGTTCTCCTCTGTTGTCCAAGTTATGGTCATCTTATCAAATCCTAACAAAGTATCATTCAAATTCATCTGCGCCAATATAGCTCTCATCTTCACTTGTCACAACAAAAGTCTTATACTGCGATCCAATAGCGGAATGTCATACTTCATGGAAGTCATCGATCAAAAAATCTTGAACGAATCAAATCATTGCTCTGTGGAACTACTGAACCTTAGCTCTGATACCACTTGTTAGAAATTTGAGGATGTGATATGGTGCAATATGAAGTACAGATTGCATAAAAAAATAAGATTAAAAAGAAAACAAGTAAGAAGATGAATTAGAAGAGGAATAGAATACTTTATTAACAACCAATGGAGAGAGAATACAATTTATGCAATATTCTGCTTACAAAACTGAATAAAGAGTCCACTATTTATAGGGGAATCATCCAAAACCCTAAAACATGGTAACTAGGTCAAAAAACGCGGAAAATCAAAAAATAAGAAAAAAGATTCGCGGTCCGTCGCACAAGCGAAGCTCGAGCGAGAGCCTATCGCTCGAGCGAAGGCTCAGCGACGGCGGGCGACAACTCCACTGTTTCAATTTTTCTCCTCTCGCTCGAGTGGGAGTGAGCATTTGTCCAGGGCCGTCAATCGGTCATTTTTCCTTCTTGGACCTTATTTTGACATCTTCAAGCCCAAACTCCAAAACGCGAAGCCTTAGACTCAATTTGGATCGGATTTGGGTCACAAAACCCAACAATCACCTTTCTAGGATGTTTGTTTCTGTAATATTATTATCAATTCCTTGTCAATTTCATCTGTTTGATTTAAGTTGACTTCTAGCAAAGCTTGAATTACTCTATTTACATGATAAATAATAAAGCAAAGTTCATAAAAGTTTATCTTACTATAAAGTCATTCATAATTTGAGATCAAGTCAAATAATATCCTAATTGAAACTATTATTCACTCTGAATGGATATAGAAAGTATTCTTCCAAGACACGACAAACAGAATAGGAACCTCTGTTCCCGAGAGTGAACGGATTTCTAGTTTCAATTCACTCTGAATGGATTTGAGAAAGTATTCTTATATGATACATTCAAAAGATCCGTACATGTTATTAACTGGAGTCAGTAATCCATATAATTAGCAAAATGTGTTGAAACCATTTAAGTTTAAGCCCTTGTGCTCTGTAATCCCTTTGTCTGTATTTTTAGGCTCATCATCATCAGCCACTTGAAGCCAACATCTATGAAACAAATCAGCAATCTCGACATTTCTGCATTGACACACTACAGAATTCTATTTAGTGATAGTGTATTAAGTGATAGAGTTGTCAATCAGGTTAGGTGAGTTGAGCTTCTACGAGGCTATCAATCAGGTTCAATGAATCATTGAGGCTGAGGTCTTAATTCCATGTATGTAAAACTTTCTTACCTCAAAGTGTACTTACAAACGGTTGGAATTTGGTTTAAAGATTGGAAAAATTAGTTTAAGTATAAAACTTGAAAAGTGACATTGTGTCAACTTCGACCACATATTCGGACTTGATTCGATAGTCAATTTATAAATGTAAAAGGCTAACTTGTTTATTCATCGATTATATCGTCATAGTACATTTGGAATCTCAAAACCAATTCCGAATGAATGATAAATTACGATCCAAAGTTGGAAGAAAAACGATGAGAAAAGAAAAGGAATATATATATATATATATATAGAGTTGTGGTTTGAAACATTTCTACCACAAGTTGTATCTGTTGTATTTTGGGAGACAAGTACTATAATCTATTAGCATAATTGTGGAGCAATTTTGTCTTAAGGAGAAAGTGTTAATCACTTGCCTCGGATTTATTTTCATTTTCTTTCTTTCTTTTCATTTCTATTTACATAAAGTTTAATTACACTTCTACAAATTAAACTTAGCCATTACTTTGTCATTTAAACAAACAAACATTTTACCATACAAACTCACTATCAATCTTAAGACAAAATTTATTTGTGGCTATTTGAACAAATCACTTTTCTCTATCTTTCGAATAAGCCTTCATGTGATGTTCGTTTCTTTCATTTTGTGCATTGAACTTCTGTTTATAACAGAAATAAATATCATTGAGACTACTTAGAGTCAAACAACAAATGGTACAAATAATGTGATTCCGTCTTTTGCTATACAATATCAAACTCTCAATCCCACATGGGGAAAAATCGAAAAAGTCTAAAGGTGTAGATTTCAAAATATGGCAACAAAAGATGTTCTATCTTACTATGCTGAATTTGGCAAAGTTCTTAAAAGAGACCGCTCATGCGGTACAAGAAGGAAAAAATAATCACGAGTCGATTATTGCATTGGATGCATGGGAGCACTCAAATTTCCTTTACAAAAATTACATCCTAAATGGACTAAACAATACACTTTATAGAGTGTATAGTTCAATAGACTCGATCATAGATCTATAAAATTCATTGGAGAAGAAGTAGAAGATCAAGGATGTTATAACAAAGAAGTTTAATTGGTAGATTTCAAAACCATGATAAGTCAAGTATAAGAAGTTCAAGTTCTACATTATGACATACATGGAGAAAATATGAAATTGAGTGAATCCTTTTAAGTTGCAGCCATCAATGAAAAACTCTCTCCTATGTAGAGAGATTTTAAGAACTATCTCAAACACAAATGTAAGGAGATAAAATTAGAGGAATTGATAGTCCGTTTAAGGATTGAGGAAGAAAATAAAAATACCGAGAGAAATTCTATTGTTCAACTTGGAGCAAATTTTGTTGAAATTAGTTCAAAGGTCATCAACAAGAAACGCAAGATCTCCGATAATGCAACAAAAAGAGACAACTCCAAGAATGCCAAGAAATTTAAAGGCAACTATTATAATTTTGGAAAAGGTGGACATCATTCAAACGAATGTCAAAAGTCGAAGAAAATTGCACAAGCAAATGTAGTTGAAAAAGATACCTTTTCTGATGGGGTTCAAGAGATGAGTCTATCTAAGGTTATTTTTGAATGCAACACGGTTGGTAATCTTTGGGATTGATGGGTCGACACTGGTGCCACCCGCCATATTTGTGCAAATAAGACCATGTTCTTAAACTATTATGAATTGAAAGGAAAACAACTGTTCATGGGGAGCTTTGCAAGTTCGAAGGTTGAAGGACTTGGAAAGATCACATTTAAAATGACTTCAGGGAAAGAACTAGTCCTTAATAATGTCCTCCATGTGCCAGACGTTTGCAAGAACACGCTTTCGGGGTCTCTACTTAGCAAGAACGATGTTAAACTTGTATTTGTATTGAACAAGTTTGCATTTACCAAATATATTATATATGTTGGTAAGGGTTATCTTAGTGAAAAAATGTTCAAAACAAAAAAAAAATGGCAAGTTAGCAATTAGTAACATGCCAATAACTTTTACAAGAGTATACAAATTATGTTCTAACCTCTCATTTGACAATAATTGGATCGATATCCCATGCTGTAACACATTATTCGGCCTCTACATAATATGCAAATATCAAAATATTCATTAGTCATTATTAATGATATTGACAAGCAATTAAAAACCAATATACATAGAAATATCAAAAATTGATAAAGAAAATAAATGTCACCTTCTATAGTTTTCTCTGAATCATCTAATGCCTCTACCTCATCTAAATATTGATGAACCACTATAGGCTCCTTGCTGCTATACAACTAATTCTTCATGCATATTAAGGCATCAATCATCTTTGCACCCAATGAACTTCTAAAGGAATCAAGAATCCGACCACTAGTGAAAAATACTGACTCCGAAGCAACTGTAGATATTTGAATTGTTAATACATCTTTGGTAATTTGGAAGATAATTTTGTACTTGTGCCCATTCAATTTCCACCCAAGTAATATGTTAAAATTGGGATCGGCCAAATCTTCACAACGATCAGACAAATAATCAACTAAATCATTCTTCTTAGATTGCATATTTTGCATAAGCCTAGCTTTAAAAATGGAAGGAATAGGATTAGGAAGACCTAAAATAGGTTGTGAATGACTTGAACTATAACTTTTGGTGGTCTCTTTTGATGAAACTGACGATGGAGTGACTAAAGTCGCCATTTCTTGATAGCATGCATACAACTTGTAGTGTGTCTCTTCAACTCTTTTTAACAATTTTTTTGCATTTTCTACATCGTAAATAAGTTCAAACCCGGTTTTAAGAAGTTCCAACTTACATCTTGGGTCAAGATATGTTGTAATAAACGATAACTGATTAAACTTTTCAACATTGCCCCAATATTTATCATATTTTTTATCATTCTAATTGCCATGGATCCCATTAAAGTGTTGTGATCTTTAGCTAATTCATTCAACTCTCCATGAATTTCACATATTTCTTGAAAGAAAGAGTTAGAAGTTACATACTTCGAACCAATAAATTTTAAAGTCGTTTCATAGAAAGTCCTCAAGAACCTAACAAATACCTCTGCTAAATCCCAATCAACACGTGTTGGTGGTCCATTTATATATCTTCCATTGGATCTATCTTCATTAAAATAGTTTGTATAGTTTCCATCACTTTCCAAAACAATAAATGCTTTTTTAAACTTCATAGTGGGTTGCAACATCAAATATATGGAATTCCATCTAGCCATGACATTCAAATACAACCAAGCTCTAGACTTAATATTTGCTTCCTTGCAGCTCTCTTTAAACCTCTTAAGTCGTTCCGGGGAAGATTTAACAAACATTACTGCATTACGAATAGCTGAAATAGCATAGTTTATTTCTTTCAAGCCATCACAAACAATAAGATTGAGTATATGAACACAACACCTCATATAAAGCATTTATCCCCTCCGTACTAGGTCATTCTTCTCCTCCTTAAAACACTCTTCAATCTCAATAATGCTACATCATTGGATGAGGTTATCAACAGTTATACAACAAATCTTGTTGATTCTTTTTTTTTTTAAAGTCTCCAATCATTATCAACCCAATGAGCAATTAAACACAAATAACCAATATTCTGTATCGAAGTCCAACAAACAGTAGTCAAACAAACTCTATGTTAACCCAACTCTTTCTTCAATTTCTTCATTAGGAACAAATTATATATATATCTCTTGCCACTGTCATCCTTGAAAGAAATACAAATTTTGGGAAAAAATACCTTGTATAATATTGAAAACCTTCATCTTCCACATGTCAAAAAGGTAACTCAGACAATATGAAGTACCTTGTAATCTGTTCTCTAACCTCTTTTTGAACAAATTTGATAGGTTCTTCACGACTATCAATACCTTTAAAAAGCTTGCTAGATTTATACATACTATAGCTAGTCATTTTCTTTTTGCTTTTTGTCTTGAACCCTATATGGATACTTCTTGCACAACTGCGTAAGATGATTCCGCAATGTACTGGTTCCACAATTTTTAGAATGGTGTTTATATGTTTATCCACAATAATTACATTCTGTCTTCTCATCTCCTCAAATTTTAAATGATCCCACACCTTAGACCTTTTGTTTCCCTTCTTGCCTTTCCCATCCATTTTCATATCTTCAGGGTCACCCTTTATTGGAATTGCATCATCATTTTCTAGAATTGGATCCATGTCTATCAAAAGAAAAAAATAATAATAAAAACCTTTCCCTTGCGACTATTTCATTGGTTCGCTACAATAGATCATGATTATTATAATAGGAATTTCATCAGAGAAGCCCATTTAACAAAGACACTTTGATTGAGTTGGATACCATATGTCAACTGCGAACAAATCACCTTTTTGGGAAAAATAACTTTTCAAATGACAAAAGTTGATAAAAATCTTAGCCAGAGTCATATAAAACATATAGAGGACACCTAATTTTCTTATATTCATGTACCTAGCACCCAATATTAAGAGTCTCTAATCATAATCTCTTTCAGAAATTCCCATGAAGACATCAATTGATTTGACAATTGCAAACATAAAACTAAAAGAAAAATAGGAGAATGAGTAAGACATATAGTTCAGGTGAATGCATATGTTATCAAGTATAGTTAAGCTAAAAATATATATTAAATTTTGAGATTAAAACAACAAAAGGATCAGAGTGTTTTATTGACCTCAAATTTTCATCTATTTTATTAATGAAATGCCATTGAGACATCCTTCAATAGAGCATTATGATTTATGCACCTTCTTCATCAGTACTATGGTTTATTGCAATAACTTATTAGTGTCATACTAGATAATAAAGAGGGTTAAAAACATTTACTCTTACTCTCTTAGTACATGTCAATAATTGCATACTATTACGAATAAGTGATGTTCCGTGACTTGAATAGATGAACACATGACATTACCATATTCTTTTGCCTATAACAAAATCTTAATGATCCTCTTGCATTCAGTATATTGAGGACAAAACCCTATCAAAGAGAGGCACATAAAAATGTAAGATTAATGAACAAACAATCTCCTGATGAACTTGACCAGTACGTATCTTAAAATTCTTACTTTCTCATAAAAATGATTGAGTTTATTGTCAATTTTCGAATAAACTAAACTTTTGCCAAAAATCTCAATATTTTATTTTAGATAAGTCAAAAGAAAAAAAGAAACACTACATAACAAGTGGGATCTTGTTATAATCAAAAGTTCAAATTTTAAGAAAAAGATTAAAACTTCCTACCTTTACTTGAAAAGTAGAAAATTTGTTCCAAATTCTGCACACTCCACTATCATGTAAGAGAAACAGAATAAATTATTAGATTATGTTTCCATTGTAGTATAAATTACAGTAAAGTTAACTTAAAAATAAAATCAAAGGACGAATAATAAATCACCAATATCAAACACCATTGTGCTTAAACATATTTTTCGAGCTTAAACAATTTTTCCTAGTTTTTTGATTTGATATTAAATATCTGAATTCATTAGAAAGCCTTACCAATAATGGTTAATCTTCAAAGGAGTGTAGTCTCATACAGTTACAAAATGGATTGTTTTATTTTGTTCGAGTGAAATTTGAAAGTGAAAAGAAGGAAAAAAAGAGTAAAAAAGTAAAGAAAATAAAGTGAAAAAATGTGAAATATTTACCTACTATAATATAAATGGACCATAAGTGAATACTGTATAAATTTAAGAGATGCAATTGAAAATTGAAAATTGAAAATTTTGGATTTAGATTCTTGGGAGAATTGCACAAAGATGGATACGGCTGAAGAATGGAGGGTTCTTACTTTTCAATTTAACACAGAAAGTGGAAAAAAAAAAGATCCGTAGTAAACTGATTTGGGCTGCAAATTTTACTATGTATTTCTTGGATTTCAGAAGATACTACGAGATTTAGGGTTTGGTTTAGGCTTGTTTGTTTTCCTTCTAGTTCATAAATCGACGATGATGGATGGGAAATTGATTCTATCATTCTAATTGGTTTTCTTGTTTGATTTTAATCAATGGGCTATACATATTAATTGATATAGAATGGGAAGTACATATATTTTTAATAAACACACTACTTGGGCCTATTTTTTATTTAATCTTGTATTTTGTACGCATATTAAATTTTGAAAACTTTATATGAATTTGTATTTTAATAAAATTAATTTTTAATTAAAAAAAGTTCGGTTCGGTTCGATTTTTTGCGGTTTTCAAAAATTAAAACCTAAACCAAATCATTTTGAAAATGTTTGATTTGGTTCAAGAGAAGAAAAAAAACTGGGGGTCCATGTGGACCGGAACCAACGGTTTCAAATCAATAGGTTCGGTTTGATTTATGATTTTGTAGTTTTTTGTGAAATCCTAGGGTCTACCCCAAAACTTGTGGGGCGATGCTATTCTTTCGACAAATAGCATTTTTAACAAGATACCCCTTAAAAATGGAAGAAACTCCATATAAACTATGGAATGGTCATCATCTTTCCTACCAACACTTGAAAGTGTGGGAGTGTTTGGTTAAGGTTGAAGTACCTAAGTCTAAACAATGAAAATCGATCCTAAGATTATTGATTGCATATTTATTGGATATGCCAATAATTGTAGTGTATATCTTTTCCTTGTACATAAATCTGAAATTCAAGATGTACATGAAGGAACTATAATTGAATCAAGAAATGCATCATTCTTCAAGAATGTTTTTCCAATGAAAGACAAGGAAAATGCAAGTTCAAATAAACGTACTTATGAAACTACAAATGACACTTCAAATGAGAAAGAAACAAGGCGTAGTAAAAAGGCTAGAGCATCTACTTCAATTTGCCGGAATTTTCTAACCTACATGGTAGAAAATGATCCAAAAACTTTCGATGAAGCAATGTCTACACCGAAAGCACCGCATTGGAAATAGGCTATCAATAGTGAGCTAGATTCTATAATGCAATTGCGGCATTATATAAGGGCATTACAATAGTTTGATACCTACTCACCCGTGACTAGAATCACTTCGTAAAGATTGTTAATTGCAATTACAGTATTACATAACCTTGAGATTCATCAAATATATGTAAAAACGGTATTCCTAAATAGTGAGTTAGGAGATGAGATATACATGGAACAACTCGAAAGATTCATCTATCATAATAACAAACAAAATGTTTGTAAAATAGTTGAGTCCTTGTATGAATTAAAACAAAATCCTAAACAATGGCACCAAAAATTTGACAAAACGATGTTGTCTAATGGATTTAACATAAACAAGTAAGACAAGTGTGTATACATAAAAATACACCAAAAGCCTATGTGATTATACGTCTATATGTAGACAACATGTTGATTATGGGCAATAGTCACGAAATAATACTAAACACCAAAAGAATGTTAACAAAACATTTTGATATGAAAGACTTGGGGTATGGTTCTGACTCGCAACCTTACAAACATAAGCAACTCTTGTTGTCGCCAACCTGTCGCCGACTTCTTGATTGAGTGATAAAAATAGAACCACGTCGCCTGCCTGTCGGTAGGCTATCGCTCGAGCGATAGGCGAGCGACGGAGATAGTCACTTTTCCAACAAGCTTTTCCTCTATTTTCCTTCCAACTTTCGACCATAATTTCTCATTTATTCGGAATTGATTTCGAGATTCCAAATATATTACGACGATTAACTTGACGAGTAGAACAAGTTGGTCTATTTACATTTATATTTTGATCATTGGATCAAGGCCGAATATTTGCTCAAAGTTGACACCGAGTTACTTGTTGAAAGTTGTACTTAACCAAAAAAAAATTATTTCTGTAAACCAATCCCCACAAGAATGGAAATTCCTTGATATACACAACATAATGCAAATGAGATGCAGACTATAACAAATGAGTACATGCGACAAGTTATAGCTTCAAGATAGGTGGCTTGTGATTTTGAACCTTCTTTAGTTGAATACAATCAAATTTACTAAGCTAATTGGTAAAGGCGATGTCTTAAACCATTCAACCATTCGTGTAAATTAAAACAATTGTACCAACGCCATAACTCATCTAACCATTTTGATTCTCATGGTTGTGTTCATTTTGGCTCTGAACAACTATTGGTTTCATAAGTGCTTTAAGAAAATTAATGATAAAATTCTCATAGAAGTGACCCCACTCCACACTTATATAGGTGATCTCCTATGGTATAATACATCTCTTATCTTCTTGCAAGACATATGCATCATTAAAAGTATATACTTATCGTTGAACACTTTCTATTCTAGCACTTTTTGTAGGACTTGGAGTAAGTGATTTACATTGAATTTCTCATAACTCAGTTGTCCCATTGAATCAAGATCTTGAGATCTCCAATCTATAAGGTTGGATTTTCACAATGTTGATTTTATTCGATAGGCTTTAGGCCCATTCCCCTATAAAGATGGTATACTTGATTTCTCGTTAATCCTTTCGTTAAAGGATCCACTATGGTTTCTTTTGATTTAACATAGTTAATCGAGATTATACCATTCGATATCAATTGTTTAATGGTATTATGTATATGACGAATATATAGAGATTTACCATTATACATACTATTTTGTGTCATTGTAATAACGATTGATTATCACAATGTATATTAATTTTAGGTACCGATTTTTTCCAACATGGAATATTCTCGAGAAAATTACGATTTTATCTAAAGCAATAAACTTAGCTTCCATCGTGGATCGAGTTACACAAGTTTACTTAGACAATTTTCAGGACACAGCTCCGCCTCAAATGGTAAACACATAACCACTTGTAGACTTTGAGTACTTTGTGTGAGATATCCAATTTGCATCGATATATCCTTCTAACACTACAAGATATCTTGAGTAGTGTAATTCATAACTGATCGTGTGTTTTAAGTATTTAAGAACTCGATCTAGTGCTTTCCAATGGTCATTGTTTGGAATACTCGTAAATCTACTCAACTTGTTGACTGTATATGCTGTATCAGGATGCATGTAGTTGGTGATATACATCATGCTGCCGATAACGTGTGAATATTCTAATTGAGATACGAAATCACCAGTATTCTTGGCTATGCATAAACTTAAGTCAACTGGTGTTTTAACTAGTTTATCATTATACGTCTCAAGATTTTTAAGTAAAGTCTCAATATAGTGTGATTGAGACAATGACAAATTATCAAATGTTTTAGAGATTTTAATCTCTAATATCACATTAGCTATTCCCATATTTTTCATGTCAAAATGTTTTATCAACATTTTCTTGGTCGAGGTAATAATGTTGGAATTATTCCCCATGATTAACATATTATCAACATATAGACATACGATCACATATCCGTTAGGTGTAGTTTTGATGTAGACACATTTGTCACATTCATTAATTTTGAAACCATTTGACAATATAGTTTTGTCAGATTTTTAATACCATTGCTTCGGTATTTGTTTTAATCTATATAATGATTTTACAAGTTTACACATCTTCTTTTCATTTTCAAGAACAACAAACCCTTGAGGTTGTTCCGTATAAGTTTCTTCTTTTAATTCACCTTCAGAAATCCAATTTTAACACCCATTTGATGCATTTCAAAGTTATGCAATGCAGCGACAATAATCAAGACACGTATAGACGTGATCCTTGTAACAAGTGAATAAGTATCGAAGAAATCTAGTCCTTCATTTTGTTTATACACATTGGCTAATAATCTAGCTTATACTTGTCTATTGATCCATCCGATTTCAATTTCTTTTTGAAGATCCATTTGCAACCTAAAGCTTTGTCCCCCGGTGGAAGTTCAACCAATTCGTAAATATGGTTATTCATGATGGATTCAATTTCATTATTGACGGCTTACTTCCAAAAAAGAAGATTCAGGAATGGACATTACTTCATTAAATATCCTAGGATCATTTTCTATTATATATGTTAAAAAATTTGAACCAAAGGTCTTGTGAGTCATTTGCCTTTTTCTGTGCCTTGGATCTTCATCTTCCTGATGATTACTATCTTATTGATAGTTTCTAATTGCAGTATCGTAAGTTCGTTTGAGTGAACTTACTTCTTTCTCTTTACAAAGAAAAATATCTTCAAAGAATACAGCATTCCTTGATTCAATGATGGTACCTTTATGTACATCAGTATATTAGACTTATGAACCAAAAATCGATATGCATTATTGTTGTTTGCATATTTAAAAAAGACACATTCTTAGGTCCAATCTTTATTTGTTTTGGTTTAAGTATCTGTACCTTTGGCAAACGCCCCACACTTTAAGATATTTGTAGGAAGATTTCTAGGTATTCAACCTTACTCTTGTATGGTATTTTAATAAGGATATGATTTGCTGAAATGATAGATTCCCCCCACAAGTTCTAAGGTAAGCTTGAACTAATCAACATTGCATTCATCATTTCCTTAAGGGTTCGATTCTTGCATTCAGCAACCCGTTAGATTGAGGTGAATATGGTACAGTAATTTGATGAATAATCCCATATTCTACACAGAAATTTTCAAACGGTGCAACATACTCTCCACCTCTATCACTACGTATCATTTTTATTCGTTTTTCAAGTTGGTTTTAAACTTCAAGTTATAGTGTTTGAACACTTCCAAAACTTCATCTTTACTTTTCAACAAATATACATAATAGTATCTTGTACAATCATCTGTAAATATGATGAAATACTTTTTACCACCTTTTGTTTGTACAAACCTTAAGTCACACACATCCGTGTGAGTTGTTCGTTCAATCGAATTATATGGTGTTTTGGCCAATTTTGCCTCCACACATATCTCGCATTTTCTATTATTAAAATGCATAATTGGAAGTAAATTTAAATTTATTAACTTACATATTGAATTAAAGTTTGAATGTTCTAATCTATGATGCCATGAGTTAGATGACTCAATAATATAAGCCGACGAAGATATTTTATTGCTTGAATTGTTTGGTACAACAATTAGGACATTCATTTTGAATAGTCCATATTTTAAATAGCTTTTGCCTACATACATGTTATTCTTGGTAAGTACTAACTTATTCGATACAAAGACTAGTTTGAAGTTGTTCTTGCTTAATAAAGAATCTGAAACTAAGTTCTTGGGAATATCCAATATGGGAAGAACATTGTTGAGGCTAAGTTCCTTCCCTGATGTCATCTTCAATATCACTTTGCCTTGTCCTTCCACTTTTGAACATGAAGAATTCCCCATGAACAGTTTCTCTCCCGTGGTTGGAGTATAGGAAATGAACATTCCTTTATCGGCACATATGCGACGAGTAGCACACATATCAACCCACCATTCCATGGGTTTCCAACGTTATTGTACTCTGAAATAATGATCGAAAAATTCATATCAGATATATCATTTGATATGACATCAGATTCGATGATATTCCCTTGGGCTTGCTTTCTTAGTTTGCGATAATCGACAAGCGATATCCATCCTTTTCATAGTTGTAGCAATTACCCTTGAACTTATTTGCATTCTTCTTAGAATGCTTCACTTCTTGCTTTTATTATTGGATTCCATCACATTAGCTTTTGCTTTTGGTATATGATTCCTAACATGTTTGTGCGAACTTTGAATGTCTTCTTCAATCCTCAATCGGATTACAAGTTCTTCAATGTTCATCTCTTTGCGTTTGTGCTTGAGATAGTTCTTGAAGTCCCTCCACATGGGGTGGAAGTTTCTCAATAATAGCCGTCACTTGAAATGATCCACTCAGAGACATATTCTCCGCGTGAATATCATGAAGAATAACTTGCAATTCTTGCACTTGACGGATGATCGTCTTTGAATCTACCATTTTGTAGTCTAAAAACTTCCATACGATGAATTTTTTTTATTCCATCATCTTCAATCTTGTATCTCTTTTCCATGGACTCCCATAATTCTTTTGCAGATTTCTTGGAACTGAATGCATTATATAATGGGTTTTCCAGGCCATTCATAAAATAATTCTTGCATAATGAATATGAATGTTTCCAAGCATTGAAAGAAATTAATGATATTTTATTGTTTTCCCTTTCTTGTACAGCGGGAGCGACTTCATATAAGAACTTTGCCAAGTTGAGGGTCGTAAGATAGAATAACATTTTCTGTTGTCATCTCTTGAAATCAACCCCAATGAATTCCTCCGATTTCTCTACATGCGGAACAGAGTTTTGAGGGGCAGTAACAACCGGAGGGATTGTATCGATATGAACAATTCCTTCTGAAGTTCCTATATTCAAATTATGTTTGAAGTAGAGTTGGTATTAAAAACCGAATTTATTTCTGTTTACACAAAACAAAATATCAACCAAATCAAAAGAAGAGTAGAAGAAGTTAAACCAAATAATAATTTAACCGAAACAAGGGGGTCTCTCCAACTACCAAAAAATTCGACTTAAAATTGTTGGATCGATATGGTGTATGGAGTGACAAACAAATGCCCGTAGAATCTTTATCAAACTCCTGCGAGAATTACGGCAGAGTAACGGAAATGAAACTTCAAATGAATAATGCCAAATGGATGCAAAGTCGAGGCAAGTATTGAACACTTTGTCCTTAAGTCGAATTCGCCCTGCAACGGTGCCTAGGTTTATAGCAATCAACTCTCAAAATACAATGACTTCTTCTTGAGTGAGTAGCACTTCAACACACAAGAACAACGAACTAGAATTTGGTATATTTACTCCTTAATGCAAAAATGAAGAAAACCATAATTTTATGCAATATATATACAAAATTTGGTTGAGAGAGAGAAGAGAATGTTATGCTATGACTGCATATTATTGGTGTGAAGAAAAGGATGTCCCAAGGGTCATATTTATAGAGTATGAGGAGTTGTGGACGAAGTGTTGCGAGTCAATTCTCGCAACCTTACGAACAGAAGCAACTCTCGACGGAGATAGTCACTTTTCCAATCACTTTTTCCTCTATTTTCCTTCCAACTTTGGACGACAAATTTTCATTCATCCGGAATTGCTTTCGAGATTCCAAATATATTACGACGATTTACTTGACAAGTAGAACAAGTTGATCTATTTACATTTGTAATTCGACCATTGGATCAAGTCTAAATATATTTGCTCAAAGTTGACACCGAGTCACTTGTTCAAAATTATACTTAACCAAGATTTTTGATGTCTCTAAACCAATTCCAACAAGAAGAACTTGAAAAAAGGGTGTCTTATAGCTAGGGGTGAGCAAAACCCGATCGAAGCTGCCAAAACCGTCCAAATCGAACCAACCTGATCGGTTTGAGTCGATTTTTTTGTTTTTTTACATGGGTTTGCTGTTGGTTGTGTAAGCTGGTTGGATTGGGTCGGGTTATAGCATAACTTATGAAAATCGAATAACCCGCTCAACTCAATCCGACTATATTTATGAACTTTACAAGTGTTATGATATTACTTAGACGAATACACAGTCAACACAAAAATATTTTAATTATCAAAAATATTTATTTACTTCATATAATTTAATATTAATATGTCTGTGTAACATTTTCGGCCATGAAGTGCCAAAATAATTTAGATTTTTTTGTCTTTGTAACTATAGAGACCTAATATTATATAAGTCATGAATCAATTATAAATCGGTCCAATCCGACCTGCATACTTTAATCTTTGTCGACAAGTTGTCCCAAATCGACCAACCCAATCGAATTGATCATATTGGGTTGGGTTGGATTGGGTTGAGTTGGGTTTCAACCTTTATACGGGTTGGATTGGGTTGGGTTAAATTATGATCAAATCGATCGTATTGGGTTACGTTTGGGTTGAGGTAAAAATCAACCCAACCCAACTCAACTCATGCTCACCCCTACTTATATCCATTAATACACTGTTGAAATGCAAGGAATAAACTGTGGCACGTAATGGAGAACTATATATAAACTGGCCGTAGGTTTGTGTTCGCATTGAAATATACGTTAATTAAAACTGAAAAAGGCTGAATGTCTAATCATCTTGCATTATCTAGGTTAATAAATATGTTTAGTGGGCTCCATTTTTATCTTCAACCTGGTGAAGAAATTTGAGCCGTGTATGTCTTAATTTTCTATTATGTGGGTCATTATGGCCGCCCAGGCAAAATTCAGAAGAGAATACAGGGCATTTGGACGTTTGCTCTTAACTAGGGGTGTCAAAATATGTGGCTTCAAGCACCGTCTGGACATGGTCCGACTGGGCTTAGCTATAGAGGTTGTCGACTTTTGCATGCCAACATTTGAAAGGGAGAAGAAAAATAAAATAAAATGGATTTGTGGCAAAATTTGATGTTGCTGTTAAAGCTTTATTATTAGCTTCTTCAAAATAAAGAATTAGAGAAAATGTAAAGCATCTTTTTGGCAAAGAAGACAGTCGCTATTGCTGCATAAGCTTATACTCCTTTTTAAGATAAATTATGGAGTTTGGCAATTTGCATGCTGTCCCAACCAACAATTGTGTTACTCAATTATCAATTATTGGTGGGTNCCAACATTTGAAAGGGAGAAGAAAAATAAAATAAAATGGATTTGTGGCAAAATTTGATGTTGCTGTTAAAGCTTTATTATTAGCTTCTTCAAAATAAAGAATTAGAGAAAATGTAAAGCATCTTTTTGGCAAAGAAGACAGTCGCTATTGCTGCATAAGCTTATACTCCTTTTTAAGATAAATTATGGAGTTTGGCAATTTGCATGCTGTCCCAACCAACAATTGTGTTACTCAATTATCAATTATTGGTGGGTTAATTTGATCCGGTCATTGAACTTCTACAGAAAATTTAATTGGGTTGCTGAACTTTAAGTTGTATCGAGTTACTAATGAAAGAAATTTCTTAATTTGCAATCATATCATAACTGATGTTTCACATAATAGCTAGCTACGTGGCACTCTAGAAATGAAA
>CAIGRO010264206.1:0-15442 GCA_903798355.1 Fraxinus baroniana
ATTCTAAAGTTCTTGTTTCATTTAAAATGAGAAACTTTCAATTTGTGAAAATGTGGACATAACATAAAATAAATAGACTAAGGGGTATAGAAACATAGAGGTAGACCCTTGATATAATTAGCACGTATCAAACAAAAATATATATTAATGTACAGCGAGGAACAAGAAAATATATAAACGAACATATTCCTTCAAAAATCCAATCAGTGCAAAGTTGCATATATTTGATAGTCTCTTGGTGTCCTTTAACTTCAAAGAACCCCCCATATACAAATCTTCAAGTGCTATGTCCAATAAGATAATAACAACATCACCTTTCACGATCTTTTCTTCTTCTTCCATAGGGTCTCCACTAAAACACCTATAAAAATTATCCTTTTAAGCACGAGAGATATAAAGTATAACACTAAGATGGAAAATGAAAGAAAATCCAGGGTGATCTAAACAATGACAAGTAAAGAAAAAAACTATAATACCACTACATTTAGCAAAAGTAAATTCCTAACATTTTGATTCATTATTTAAAATCAATAACCGTAGCACCAAATTTCTCAAACTAACTACTCTTGCTACCTAAAAACAAAAGTCAAACCAAGGGGAAGACTCAAATTTTTAAATAGTAGCTATCTTGGAAATGACGCAAATGACAACATCTTATGCTAGGGTAATGGATAATTAATATGGTCAGAAATGGATGCAAACAAAACCACCTATTGAATCGAACATTTGTATGTAAAAATCAATAGTTTCTTAAATAAATTATAAAGGAACTACACAATGATGAGAAAGTTCTATTCGATTCACATTTGACATCATTCAAATAGTTTGAAGTCATTAATCTATGACATGCATATGGAAGTACACTGGCATTGTCATAGCATTGCAAACTGTTGCAAAATTGAGGCTATCTAAAGTGTCAAAAATATATTGGAAGTTAATTTAATCTCAATGACAACTATCATCAACACGTACACTTACCATCAATTCAGTAAACCCTTTAAAATTTCCATTTGTCAGATTTAAAATGTCAAAATGATGGTAACAAATATGTCAATGAATGATATTCAACAAGGACATCTCATCTATTAGAACAAAAATAAAATACCAGAAAAAAAGAAACAAAGTCATAAATTTATGATATATTGAAAGCCGACAACCTATGGCAGTAAAAAATCAGCAATACATACACTTTGATATACACGAATTGAAATTGCTTTTCTCAACAGCCAAATTCACATTTACAAATCAGGAATTAAATTTTCGTTTGAATTTTTGAGAGACAAAGAAGCAAAAATGACATTGTCAATTGAATAGAGGCTTGGATTTGCCTCTAGAAAAAATGAATAAAGTCAGATAATGAATTTTTAGAATTCTAATATATACTTTTGACTATTGCATTATTTATTCTATCTTTTACCAAAAATGAATAAAGTGGATGACCTGATGAACAGCCATCAAGTTCAATTAAATGATAAAACATACCCTACTAATGATATGTGCATAATACCTCAATTGTTGTAGTATTTCTCATCAAAGTTAAACCGTAGAATCATGAATTAGCACAATACCTCAACGTATATGGTATTTGTTGCATAATTACTGTTATATTCTTTCTAGGTGATTTTGTTAAAATGATATTCTGTTTCAAAACGATTATTTAACCTCATACCCATAATCAATGGAAGATCGTGGGCCGAGAATTCCAAGACTGCTATTGGAAATCAAAGGATATGTAACAGTTCCAACTTTTTTTGTTAAATCCAGTGTGCATATCCTTAACATGGATCATGATTTTTTGACCTATTGTAGTGTCTAATCAATAACCAAATAAATCGAATTAATACCTCATGTTTATAAGACCAGTTTTGGGGAAAAATAAATTTGATTTGAAAATTTAAATGATTTGACGTCTGAACATTCGTTTGCTATCTACATAATCTGAAGACTCCAGAATGATGTAGTGCAACAACTATTCAACCTGAGCTCTATCTCTCAAACTAAACACCAATAAAATTTCACACTGTCTTCACAAAACTTCAAAACTAAAAGTGAAACCAACATGTCATAGTAAATGTGTGATTGCCAATGAACCATGACTCATTAAAAAGACACCCATAACATAGATGACAAGACTAATAAACAGAAATATGCACTAGAAAAGTAAAAGTTCCATAAAAATTTATAAGGCGGTTATTTAATAATTTGCATTCTTGGATTATCTCTTCTTCATCCAGAAGCTCTTCCAATGTAAAATTTTACTTGTCCAATACCGACTCAATTTAAAGGTAAAAAAGAAAATATGAAAAAATTACTAATAAGAAAAATGACAAAGGAGGAAAACTTAAACCATAATTAATTATGAAAAACCCACCATAAAAGAGATAATTATCAACAAAATTGAAACATGAATAAACAAAAACATCTAGTCTTGACATGTATAGAAGCATAAATTAATCGATCCAAGTTAGTGTTGGCCCACTGAGTATTTAGTGCAGCATATATAAGATTGACTTGTTTATCTCTAAACCAGTTTCAAACAAGTTATTTTGCAGAGTTAAAATGAGTTTAGTTCGGTTAACTTTTTTATTTGCGTGTTACTTCATTTATCAATCCTTTATTAGCTTAACTCCTTTATCTAATAAGATAAGCTTGAACAAGCCATTGATGAGCCAATCTCAAGTAAGGTTCAACTCGCTCAGTTATTTTACAACCCTATACACATATCATAAACAAATTTAATCAAGCGAATGACAAATGCTATAGATGAAACCAAATTCAGACCCAGAGGTATATCGAGGACAAAACAAAAATGAAACATAAAATAAATAAATATTAATAGAAAAAGAAAATAGAGTTCACCTCAAATGCAACATTGAGATTAATGCTTGTACATACCATAACAAACTTTTAGCAAATAAAAGATTTTTCAAAATACTTTTCATAACAATAAAATTATTTTTTAAGTTAACAGAAAAGGTAGAGTGATAGGCAGTAAAAAAAATAAAGCTGGTAAATGTCTGCAAGTTGGTATTTGTTTGGCCGTATAGTTAGCATTTCTCCCCTACCATAATAAATTCGATAACCAGCTATCAAAGAAGAAACTTGATTTCCTGAGTCAGTCATGACAAATACATCAAAAGCTGTATAGACTATGAAGTCCAATGCTAACAACTGTAATAAGAATTCGGCTTATAAATTATTCACCAAACCCCTCATGCCACTATCTAGAATCTGCTCATCATTAAAATTGCGAATAATAACAGAAAAAATCAATGTAGAAGGTAATAAACTTGAGTTGGGTAAGCATAAGTTACCTTTTTGTCCATTGACAAGTACAGAACTTATGGACCTACAAATTGGTATTAATGAGGAGAGTAATGCTTTTATTTTTAGAACACGTCCTTGCTTTTTTAGTCAAATACGTTGAAGAGAAGATTAAGTTGTAATATTTCTCAACATACAAAAAGAGACATTTATCTAATAACAAGAATCATAATTCCATGAGCAAGCAATATATATTGATTCCATTTAACACCATATACAAAACTCGTAGAAATATATGGCCTACTTAAAAAAATCTATTAACACAATAACCTCTTTAANACGTTGAAGAGAAGATTAAGTTGTAATATTTCTCAACATACAAAAAGAGACATTTATCTAATAACAAGAATCATAATTCCATGAGCAAGCAATATATATTGATTCCATTTAACACCATATACAAAACTCGTAGAAATATATGGCCTACTTAAAAAAATCTATTAACACAATAACCTCTTTAATTACATGGAGTAAAATTATATTTTATTTGTAAGTTTGATGTCACAAAATGCCTTCCTAAAACTCATAAGAAAATATAATACGTTCATCATTTGCGGATATCAGCATTTATCGGAGAAAATCATCTCGGATATCAAAAAGTAAATTGTATCAACTTATCAATGTCACAAATGCAACATAATTCTGAGAAAAATGGCCACGTTGTACTTGGAATGACCTCATTATGTTAAACTTTAGGCAAATTCTTCTAAGGAAAAAAAAAAAAAAAAGCTTCCACTAGAGGAAAATGAGTAATTCTCTTGTAATACTGGATATATTTCAATTAACTTAGGGATCCACAATATGATAATGTCCCTAAGTTAAAATCGTACAAAATCTGTCACATAGCTCAAGGATACATGATGTAGAAAAAGTGGAAGAAAATTAAATATTTACGAGTACCTTCGAATATCAACATTGACTTTCAATCCTGTGATGATTCCTTTTGCAAAGTGAAACAATTCCTCATGCTTTACCTGCTCAATAGATACTCATTTGTCAGCTACTTAACCTAGCATAAGATTTNCTCAATAGATACTCATTTGTCAGCTACTTAACCTAGCATAAGATTTCAAATGGTACTAAAGGCAACTCCAAGATTGTGAGTGCAGAGATAAAAAAAATAAATGAAGGGTAGCCGAAAAATAATAATAAAAGTTAATAAAATGATTGCTATCTAAAAGTCAAAAGATTGATCATACAATAATTTATTTACAAGAAAAATACACATGAAAGTTGAAGATCAAAGATATGCACACGTCTTACAAACCCTTCCAAACTATCAAGAAGTAGAGAAATATAACAATTGACTCGATCCTTTTACCACGAATTTCAGAAAAGCACAATCCAAGTTGATTAATATTTTAATTTTCGATTTAGTTGCATTCAGAGCTTGCCACATACACCAAAATGGAACCAATATTTCATTTGAACATCCAAACAAAATGTTCAAAAAGATTTAAAAATCTATGGCAGCATTTCCTCATTACCGGTGGATTTACATAACACACCTAATCGAAGATTTAAAAATGCACATCTGATTTCAGCAATGATAGGGTTTTTGGATTTTAAGAAAAGAAGCGAATACGACAAAATCGATTGAAATTTGGGAGACAGGGTTCCAATCATATGAAGAAATGAAGAAGTTCAAAGAAATATTGTTCACCAAAGGGAATACAGGATGATTGAATCATTTTAGAAGAACAAATGGTGAAAATAATATGTGATTTTGTTACCTATGATCTGATCTCAAACGGGCAGTAAGAACAACAATGTAGAGAAAGTGAAAGGGGATCTGAGAAGTAGAAAAAGAAAACAAAAGAGGGGAAAATAATATATATGACATCAACATGACACAAAGATGATGCCTTATGAATAGTAACAAACTTTGCTCTTTTATATATTGTAGGGATATATTCTCATCTTTTTAATATGTTCACTAGTTAGAGTTGATTGTTCATTGCATGTTATTTTGAAATATTTTGTAAGTGCTGTAAAAGTAATATTTGATACCAATTTGTTGGAAGGATTTGATTAGTATCAAACGAATTAAAGAAAATAAAATTTACAATAGAAATTAAGAGAAAAAAATTGTACTATCAAAACTCAACTTTTATGATTCAAATTTTTTTGATGATGAAATATTATAAATGAGCAACCTTTTTTAATACATTTCGTACATAAGAATTAATTGCTAATATCTAATTTAAACAAACATTAGAATTCCTAGATACATGAATAGAAATAAATTCATCTATAATAACTCTAGATTTATATCGATCAAAATTCATTGAGTTTAGATTAATGTGAATGTTAAATAATTAAAAACTAATAATATGAAATTCATACATGACTAGAATTTTGTAGTATTTATTACATATTGGAAAATGAAAAGTAAGGTATTATTGAAATAAGTGTGCGTTTGATTGTCGATATTTTTCATGAAAAATGTGTTTTTTCACCCAATTTTCTACTTTTGTGATGTTTCATTGACAATTTTTTTCAGGAAAAATATTTTCCTACTTTTGGTCACTTGATCATATTTTTCTTGAAAACAAGGAAGATATTTTTTTAGGGAGATGTGTTCTTTATTTTTCAAATAATTCACTCACTCTTTCTCTTCTCTATCCACTCTTTTTTATCTACCCATCAATCAAAAAATGGGTAAGTATAATATATTTTAGGTTGAAAACTAAATCAATCAAATACGTTTAATTAATAATTTCCATACAAATAAGTTCTAGACAATTGAATTGTTTAAAATTAATTTTCTTTCCATACAAATTCCATGTTCGCAATCAGACTCATCTTAATTGAATTGTAGTAAGGTTAAGATCGTCAAAAAAAAAAAAAAATGATTCCCAATTGATGTGATATTTAATATGTTATAGATATTTGTCCTTTTTAAAAAAAAAAAAAAGATTAGATATTCTCTAACTACAATTTTTAAGCTTTTTGATAAAAGTAAAGTAGTTTTAATGTTGTCCATTTTCTCATTAATCTTTCTTCAACTCAAGTAAAACCTTCGTTTAAGAAAATCGCAAAACGGTTTTATTTAAGTTAAACGAAGCTTAGGACATTTATAATACAATTAATTAAGGATAATTTGGTTGGCAGACGTGGAGAAAACCGCATACATTTGCATTTCTTTATATTATTCCTAGTTTGGTATGATGAATTATAAGCAGTATTCTCCATTAGTAAGATAAAAATGAAAATATTATTTATTACACCATCCGTAAAATTTGCTACATATTAAACATACCGCGTGTTAATCGTAAAATTCTGTTAGTGGACCCACATTTTCCCATAATGTCAAGACAAATTCTCTATCCACCGTCTCAGTGCAATAAAATCCTACTCGTAAGAAAAAAAAAATGTAGGTGGGAGTGGGGTGGCCTGTGGGGGATATGGATAATTAATTATATAATATATATATATATATATATATATATATTTAATTGGAATTAACACCTGAATTTTGAAAACATTTAACAAGTTTGTTAGTTTTGAAATGTAAACTTAATATATAGGAATTATGTATTGTTCCCCATTTATAATACAATTAATTAAGGATAATTTGGTTGGCAGACGTGGAGAAAACCGCATACATTTGCATTTCTTTATATTATTCCTAGTTTGGTATGATGAATTATACGCAGTATTCTCCATTAGTAAGATAAACATGAAAATATTATGAATAATGGGGGGCACCACATGGCTTGTAGGTAAGCCATTATGTATGACATTTGGTACGTATAGCACGGTCCAAATATTATTTATTACACCATCCGTAAAATTTGCTACATATTAAACATACCGTGTGTTAATCGTAAAATTCTGTTAGTGGACCCACATTTTCCCATAATGTCAAGACAAATTCTCTATCCACCGTCTCAGTGCAATAAAATCCTACTCGTAAGCAGAGTCGGCCTTGAAATTTTGGGTGCTCTACGTCGAAATTATCAATACTTTACTTGCTCATCGATTTCATTTTGTCAATTCATAATGAGCTTGATTGAGTTAAGTGAAGAGTGTTTACTTTAGAAATAAGTTCAAAACATGTGATTATTTTTGTTAACTTGAATAATTTGAAAAAAAAATAAAATTTCTAATGACAATTATGGTTCTCATCTTTTTAGTTTTTTATGTCATATCAACCCTAATGTCCACAGTTCCTAAGACTAGCCTTTTGTACAAACATAAGCTTTTAGAAAAGCTCGACAGTGTTTAACATCGACCTCTCAAGGTACATAACTATTTCAATTTGACTCGGCCTCACACTCTCTAACTAGATTTGGAATTAGCAAATGTAGCATGCTAGTTGATTTGTTTTACGCGTCATATGGGTGATTGATTATTCTGTTGGAAAAATAGTGTTGTGGATCGTTTATGTGGGATGACCCAATCTGCAAGATATTAAAGGGGGTTTGAGAAAATGATTTGAATAGAACTCAAAACTCAACCCTTAACCTCTACTCAATTTCCCTCAACTTTCAATACTTGTCTAGGACAAGAGGATAAAAAGATGGCTCAAGAAAATGGTGAATTTCATATGCGAAAAATGCACCAAAATTAAAAAGGGTCTTGAATCTCATTTATGACATGAAAACTCATAAAATTAGGTATTTAAGCTGTGTATGATAATCTCCTTTCATTGTGATTGGGATCATCGGAGTGCAAGAAAATGCAGATTTTAGAGTTTGAAAAGTAAGGTGATTCAATCATGAAGATCTTGAGAATTTTCATCTTTTCAAGAAAGAATTATGAACCGAATTGATGTCAAAGCAGGCTGCAAATTCTTTCGAGTTCCTATGCAAAATAAAAATATATTTGTGAGAAGGTAGATAGAGTGTCGGCTATGTTACTGTAAAATACCTTTTATAAATAAACGATAATTAGTTAATTACGTGCAAAAGGACATAGCTCTATATGTTGAACAAGAACTTCTTAGGTTTAGGTACAGGCATGTGGATGCACATATGCTTGAGGGAGCAGCGAAAGATGTGGTGCAGCACCTGATCAGCATAGAGTATGGCTCACGGACCCTTCTTTAGGAAAAAGACGAAACTGAAAAGACTGTCCAGCTATCATAAGACATACGTAGTGGTACCAAAATATTGTTGGAGGATTCTTCAATTATTGAGGTTGGGGACTACTGTTTTTTTTTTTTTCCGATTTTCATATTATTAAACCTGCCTTGATTTTTGGCCGTAAATTGGTACCCAACTTATGATGACACAACCTTTGTTTATTTGGAAATTCATTATTCAAATTCTCTGCGTGCTAATCTTTATCCATTATATCATAAACTATTTTTGAATTAATGATTCAGAAGAAGCTTAGAATTCTATAATATTATACCATATTAATTTATTCTATGCCATAGGGCATAAAGTATTTTGAACTAATGATGCAGTAGGAGCTTAGAATTCAATAATATTAATTTAATCTATGATCTATGGAGATATGTGTGTGTGTGTGTGTGTGTTACCATGGTAGCATGGTAACATATATATAAAAATACATCAAGTTGTATTTCTTATTGTATGATTCGAATAATATATATGTTACCATGGTAGCATGAGTTACTATGTTAATCCATCCTAAACCTGAAAATCCCTAGTCTTCCAACGCTGTTTTTCACCATCACGTACCTCATTTTACATGTTATATATCTATTCTTATTTTAAAGTAACATGTATGTTACTTGTTTTTAATTCATTAAGGGGTAACATACGTGTTACTGTATTACCATTATATATTATCTCGGCTTGCATTGTTTCCAACTATCAAAGCCACCTCCACACTTCCCACTGGTACCGATTGGGTCAGAAACAAGTGAAGAAAACTAAAATATCAGAAACATTCTTTTGGATCTACGAGGTGATTGGTAGGAATAAAATTAAATTTTTAGTAGATTGTGATATAAGTTTTTGAAATATGTGATTGAAAAGTTGTGAGACTCATGAAAGATGTAGTTAATATTGATTGTTTGACTTTTACTTAAATTAAAATTTGATTTTAATCTGAAACAAACATGACCTAAATAATGGATATAGATCGTCCATCATTAAAAAGAAATAATTTTTTATCTAATATTTTTATAATAATATTTTAGTATAGTGTGCCAAAATGTCATAAATTTTCAATGCACACTACCTAAAGAGGGCTATCCCTCGATGATAACCATTACCAAGACATATAACCCAATAAAATCTATATATTAGTAGCTTTATATAAGGAGACATGTGAACTTTATCTCCCACAAATTTTATATCTTAAGATTCCCTTTGTAAAAATTGTTATTGAAATCTTGCCATAAGTAGCATGGAAAAAGCTAGCAATAAAGAAGGCAATACATGAAAAAGGAAGTTATACCTTTCTTGAGATAAAGTTGATAGTGGTTTGCTTTTGAATTATTACAAATTCTTCAAACTAGCAATAGATGTTTGGTCTAAAAGTACAAGAACTCGACATAATCCTCACTCAAGATCAGCTCAAAAGTTTGACCTAATTGTCCCATAGGTAAAAGCAACAAAAATTACAACAGAGGTTAATGATTTAAATTTTTATTTATTCTCTTTTCTTTGAATTCTTTCCTTTCCAACAATAGAACCTATTTTCTGAAACGATCGATTGACCATGATCGTATGAGTTGGAACCACTTCTTCTTCCTCATCCACCTCGTCAAATCTTCAAAATTATCGACAAGATAATATTCTATAATGAATTCCAACACCAACATAATTAACAGATTGAATCAAATCAGTTGGCTCATTCAGTCTGCCATGGCATTTTGATAGAACAATTTAAATATTTAGCGGTTTATATTCTGTAATTCAAAAATTTACACTAGGATTTAGCAGTACTGCATTTTGTTCCAAGAAAATATTCATTTCAGTAAAATTTCCTCGAGCCCCGTATTAAGTTCCTTTTGTTAGGACTTTGGAGAAGGATCAAACTTTGGGTAAAAATTCACTAAAAAAATTAAGTACTTGGCTACTGTTAGCTATAGAGGAACAAAATGAATATTTTAGCAGATAAAAATACATTTTTCTTTCTTTAAGAGTGTGGCAAAATTAATGCATGGCTCTCATAAATTTTTGACAGAAGAGTCAGTGGTAATAACAAGGAATTAAGACTGTATCAGTTCCTTGTTAATCCTTCTCTCTTTGCGAGTTCGTGTGTGTGTGAGGGAGAGAGAGAGAGAGAGAGACTCCATTGGAGAAAATGAAAATTTTAGAAAAAAATCAAAAGGCAGTACAAAAACACTGTTGAACCACAAGCAAGAACTGTTCACAATTTCGTTTAATTCGCTTTTTGACGTTTGTCACTCCTTAATTTGGCCTACACTAATTGTTATACATTCTCCTTACCCTCTATACAGTATAATACACGTATCCTTTACGTATATGAGGGAGAGAGGGAGGAGTGAGAGAGTAGGGTTCACCGTTCACATCTCTGCAGAAGAAACAGAGAGATGGGTCCATCACCCTTTGCATAAATTCAAAACCTTTTTACTGTAAAGACACGATCCGGGTCTGCCGCTCCTTTCACCATTGTCTCCCCACCCACCCCACCAACACCCCAGGTCCTCTCATAAACAGCCTTCTTCTCTCTCTAATTTCTTGAAAGAACTGCGTGAGTGGAAATGGAAGATCAATATTTGATGGCCGATCTAAGGCAGTGCATCAACGGCAGGGCCTTGTTCCCACCCATATCTCACCCGCCAGACTTGTTATCCGGCCACTCTAGTTTCACACCGACGCAACATTACGATATGCTGATGGTATCACGGGGGCTACACCAAGAGTTTCTTTCCGATTCTACAACGAGCGCTAGTTTTAATATTAGTAAATCTGCTAGTACTGGTGCTGCTTCTAGTATAGGGGCTGGTGTTGGAGGGTTTGATATGGAGGCTGTTGGACTGAACGGCGGCAGTGGTGGTGATATGGGCACTGGGAGGTGGCCAAGGCAGGAGACACTTACTCTTCTTGAGATCAGATCGAGGCTTGATCCTAAGTTCAAGGAGGCCAATCAGAAGGGTCCCTTGTGGGATGAGGTCTCAAGGTATTCTTTAGTTAACCTAATTTCTAATTCCGCAAACACCATTCTCTAGGTTTTCAAGAGAAAACCTATTCCCCATTCTGCTGCACGTATTGTTCATCGAGAATAAATGGAGGCACACCCTAAAATCTTTCTAATTTCAGTAAGACTTTTTTCATATCCTAGAAAACATTTACACAGTCAACATCCTTAAAATACCTTGCAATGCTTTCTTGGTGGTGTTTGTTTCGATATCTATTTTTTAGAGGATATGGAGGTGGGGGTGTTGCACTGGGTTCGAGCTAAAGCAATCTCTTTTTGTTCTTTACTAATTTGGTGAAGAAAATAACGGCACAGTTCAAGTTCATTTTTCCTTGTACTTCTTCATTCTGAATTTCTTCGTTACTTTAGAAAACCCACTTATTATCAGGACGATATTTACTATTTCTTGGTTGAATCAATGCCTATTTTTGGCTTTTTTTTAGCAACAATTAACCTGTTTTGCTTACTAAGAAGTATGTGAAAAACAGCTCTATATATATTCCAAATGGGGTTTGCATAAACTGCTGATTCCCATGCTTAAGGCAAAGATCATTATCAAATGACTGGAAAAACTCCCCTTGAAATCACCGTGATTGTAAAGATCCATATTTATGGGTTTTTGGCATTTTAAAATATGGTTCTTTAATACACCTACTTCAATTCTTGATAATTACTTAGAAAATTTTCTTTTTTACTTGTTTGATCTCAGGATAATGTCTGAAGAACATGGATATCAGAGGACTGGCAAGAAATGCAGGGAGAAGTTTGAGAATTTGCACAAGTATTACAAGAAAACAAAAGAAGGAAAGGCTGGAAGACAAGATGGCAAGCACTATAGATTTTTTCGCCAGCTTGAAGCCCTCTATGGTGAAACTAACAATGGTTCCTCAGCCTCAGAAACTCATGTTATCGGAAGCAGTTTCGGGTACAAAACACCGAATGCAGTGCCTAATCAAGAAACCTATCCAGCTCCAAAAATTTCAGACTACAGCCTTAGTCTATCTAATTCTTCTGATTTTGATACTACCTCATCAGATGATATTGATCTCCATGAAGGAATAGAGCACAATTCGACTAACAAGAGGAAGAAGAGTAGAGGTAAGAGGTGCTGGAAAGCAAAGATAAGAGACTTCATTGATACCCAAATGAGGAAATTGATGGATAAACAAGAAGCCTGGATGGAGAACATGATGAAGACAATTGAGCATAAAGAACAAGAGAGGATTTTGAGAGAGGAAGAATGGAGAAAACAAGATGCAGAAAGAATAGAAAGGGAGCAAAAGTTTTGGGCTAATGAAAGAGCATGGGTTGAAGGAAGGGATGCCGCATTAATGGAGGCTTTGCAAAAATTGAATGGAAAAGAATTAATGGCAGCTGCAGGCAAAAACCCGAACGAAGATCAAAGTGAAACTATAACCAACACAGTTAAAGTAGAAAATGTTTGGCCTGATCGTGAGATTACAAGACTATTCCAGTTGAGGACTAGTATGGAAGAAAGATTGGTACAAGGTGGAGTTTCTGAAGAGGTCATTTGGGAGGAAATTGCCACAAAAATGGCCTGTTTTGGACACGACAGGAATGGTTTGACGTGCAAAGAAAAGTGGGTAAGTGTCAATAATTACCTACTCGAGTGCAACAGCAAAAGAAGGGAGAATCCAAAAGGCTGCTCCTATTATCAGAACAACATTGAATCCATAAGCAATGAACGAGATGCTGATCATACATCAAGATCAAATGATAATGGAATGAATGATTTCTGCTTTAGGTACTTCATGGGAGATGCAGACAACATATGGGAAAATTATGCGCTGAAACTCAACAAGGGATAGAAATAATTTATTCTCAGTGAATTGTTTCTGATGAATTTAGGAAAATATTAAGCAGCCGAAAGTGTTATTAATGACTGACTTAGGGGACTTCACCAACTACCATCCATGTATTGAGATTGAAGTTTTGCTTAATTTCTGTTTGCAGGTTGTATATTCCATGGTAATATTTTCAACTCCTCTTTTCCTTTTCTTGAATCACTCGATGGAAGTTTTGTGGATTGCTAGAGTTCTGGAGTTTGTGTGCTGTCAACTGATTGTGATAGCTTGCTTAATTTTTTCTTGTTTCCTTATTTTTTTTTATTACGTTGTTGATTGACTAATTTTTTTTTTCTTTATCTCTACGGTCCAATTCAAAAACTGTATTTCAATTATAGCTCTGTTTGAGCTACATTAAAATTTTCATTTTGAATCACATATTCTTCAATAAAATAATATTTTCAATCACATCAATAATTTTTTTCTTTTTTTTCAATCACACATTCTCCATCAAACTATTATTCCAAAATACATTCTTCTCAAACACAATATTTTTTTCTTGATATTTTAAAATTAATTAAAGTTAAATTATTTCATTTCTTCCTACTAAAGTAACATTGCATTGCATTTGTGTGTGTATTTATGGTCTGTGTACATCGTTGTATTTATATACGTATCAATGTATGCATATTAATTTCTTTCAGAGTGGGCACTATTTTCTTAATTTTGTTAGGAAAAATCTTGAAAATAATTTTGTTAGGAAAAATCTTGAAAATAGAGTGAGAAAAGCAACAAACACATGATTTGATTGAAATGACACTGCCTATCCTTATTTGGCACAAGTGCTTAAAATAAAATATACCTCGGGCATCTCCAAAAGAGACACCAAAACATCAAATTGAACAAAAAAATAGTGCAAAATTACTACTACCAAACTTTGCACAATTTTGCATCAAACGGTGCAAAAGCAATTTTACCCTTTATTTTCATTTCCCAAATAAATTGATTATTGATATTTTTGTCATTTGTACTATATTTTTTTAATACAATAATTTATTATTAATATTACTACTACTACTATTATGTGCATTTATGATAAATTTTAATAATGTAAAAATTAATAGTTAACGAATTTAATATTTTCGTTAATTTAACATAATTTTTTTATTTAGTAATTTATGTAATTGTAAAATAAATAATTTTTCAAATAAATAAATTGTTAAGAATAGAAAAAATGAAGAAAATGATTAAACACTTTTCATTTAGTATAATGGTTAGAAATGATTTTTAGTTTGGTGCAAGATTTGATGTAAAATAGTACCAAAAATTATTTAAAATTTTGGTGTATGGTTGGAGATGACCTTAATTGGCCACCATTCGGGATTCATTTCTTCACTTAAATTTAACTTTTTAAAGTCAAATATTAATTTTAATTATATATGTCGTAAGATTTATACCTCTGTTTGGTACACATTTAAATTTTCATTTTCATTCTTTTACTCATTTTCAACCACACATTTTTCAATAAAATAATATTTTCTATCACATCAATAATTTTTCTTTCTTTTTATCAGCATTTTACATCAATCTACTATTCCAGAATACATTATTTCAAAATAATGAGGCTCAAACACACTTGATCTACTTGTCAATCGCTCATTTTTAAAAAATAAGATTTTAGCAACAAAAAATGAAAAATAAACAAGCCTGCAATTCTTGTAAGGATTTGTGAATTTTGAAACTTATATCTTTCTCAACTCTGATTACATTCGCAAACAATTATTTAGAGGGTGTGTGGTACAGATTAAAATCAGATTAAAATTGAAAATATAACCGTTATTATTGACTTTTATTAGACGGGTGGGACCCAATAACGGTCATATTTTCAATTTTAATTGAATTTTAAGCCGTACCAAACGAGACCTTAATATCAACTGTTTGTTGAATTATCCTCGAACATACTAAAGAATTTAATCCGAGTTTAGATTATTATTTCAACGAAGTTAACTAGAAAACCATTATACATAATTCAAGTGTCAACACATTCTAACGTTTATATTTATTTGAAAAATATTATGTATTAAACGATTTCCCAAATATGTGGTTAAAAAGTGAAGAAAAATCATTGATGTGATAGAAAATATTATTTTATTAAAAAATATGTAAGAGTCCGTTTGATTGCAAGGGTAGAAAATAGTTGAAAAATGGATGAAAAGAAAATGAAT
>CAIGRO010264232.1:0-11683 GCA_903798355.1 Fraxinus baroniana
AAAACGCGTTTTCGAAAATAGGAAGGAGAACACATTTTCACTATTTTGAAAAATCAAAAACAGAAAACGGCTTGAAAACGGTAAAGAGAACAAACCCTTAGGGGCTGTTCTCTTTGTGTTTGAGTTTTGTGTTTTGAATTCATTTTGAGTTTTGTATTTTGAGATTATTGAAAATACGTTCTCTTTGACATTTTAAAAAATTGTTTTCAAAAATTAGAAAATGGAAATTGTGTTCTCTCTCTCTCTCTCTCTCTTGCGCCTCTTTATTTTTTTCCTCCTCCCCCTTTTCTTCTTCTTCCCCCTCCTCCTTCACTGACAGTTGTTGGTTTGGGTTTTGTGGTTGAATGCGGTGGTTGGGTCGCGACGCTGCGGTGGTGGCTGTGGTGGCAGTTAGGTCGCGACTTTTGGCTGGGGCGGTGGGGGTAATGTCAAATCAATTTTGGCTGTTCTCTGGGTCGCGATTTTGCGGTGGTTGGGTCGCCATTTTTGCTGGGTAGCGGTGGTTTTTCTGGTCGCGAATTTGGCGGTGGTTGGGTCGCGATTCTGGTGGCGATTTTGCGATGGTTGGGTCGCCAGTTTGGCTTGGCGGTGGTGGTCTACCTAGTCGCGAATCTAGCAGTGGTTGGGTTGCCATTTTGGCTTGGGCGGTGGTGGTCTTTCTAGTAGAGATTTTCGGTGGTTGGGTCGCCATTTTGGTTGTGGCGATGGGCCTTTATGGTGGTGGTGGTGTGGTGGTGGGTTCCGACGGTGTAGTGGTGGTCGCAGTGGTGGGTTCCGGCGGTGCAGTGGTGGTTGCGATGGTGCAGTGGTGGTCGGGTGCGATGATGGTTGGCGATGGTTGAAAACGACGAAAACATGTTTTGAAAATTTTTGTCAAGTTATAACTGAAAACACCCAAAACAACAATTTTGTCGTTTTGTGTTTTCCTTGTAAACTTTCAACCCGTTTTCAGGAACGCATTTTCGAAAATAGGATAGAGAACGCGTTTTCACTATTTTGAAAAATCGAAAACAGAAAACGGATTGAAAATGGCAAAAAGAACTGGCCTTTATTTTTTCAAAACTCATTTTCGACCATTCATTTTCCCATAAAATAATTATACACGTAAATTTAAAACTTTTCATCATTTTTTAACACACATTCTCAAAAATAAATAAATAAAATCTCTATTTTAAAACATATTTCCCCCCCAAAAAAATAAAATTGGGATCAAATAGGGACTAAATAGTTAGGCTAACAATGGGCTACTATTCTCTGTCAACGGTCAAACTTCAAGCCTATCCACTAATTTGGTTTAAATATTAATTAAAAGTTATATTTTTTATTCAATTCAAACCAAAAATAGAGAATCAAACTCACCATCTATTTTTTTTTAAAATAGTTTCTTGAGGTCTAATTGTAAGATTAACATTTTAAATTAGAGAATATTTACTTTTAACGAGTTTGTTTTGAAATGCTCTTATATATTTTTTTTTCCCTTCTTCGTTTGCTTTTCTAATCCGAACTAACACGAGATACAAAGAATAAAATGAGGACCCAATTCTTAATTCACAATATTACATCACCAACACGTTGGGGGTAAGGTTGATGTTGTGATCGTAATGTTAAAATTTTTTGTGTTATTGAAAAATATATTCATGTTTTTAACATTGTTTGCATCGTCAAATTTTAATATTACGCAAGCTTGTTTGGGAGCCGATCAAAATCCGATTAAAATTGAAAATATAACTGTTATTGGGTCCTACTCGTCTAATAAAAGTTAACAATAACGACTAATTTTTCAATTTTAATCCGATTTTAATCTCTACCAAACACTATATAACACAATTCTGCTATATTCAATTAATTCAAGTGATACATTTTCTTCTTCCTCTAGTTATTAAGTGCCCACAAGTCAAAGATGTGGTAACATTTTCGAAGAAAAAATCGTTGTCCCAAATAACTTCAAATAAATATTTTTATTTCATCTTAAACCTTTAGTATAATATAGCATATATATTTTACAATTTATAAATAATTATCACTACGAGCTTGTTTGGTTTAGATTTTTTGGAGGAAAAATTGATTTTGAATAGTGATATGATGGGAAATGTGTGGTTGAAACAGAAGAAAAAAAGAATTGATTTTGAATAGTGATATGATGGGAAATGTGTGGTTGAAAAAGAAGAAAAAAGTATTGATGTGATGTAAAATATTATTTTATTGAAGAATGTGTGGTTGAAAAATGAGAATTGATTTACTGTAAAATTGTAAAATCCAAACCAGACAGGCTCACATGTAAACAAAAAGTCCAAAGGACAGTTTCATTTTTCAATAAATTTTGGTATTTGTTTGGGAGAAGCTTATTAGAAGCGATAAATAATTTTTTTACTTGAAAAAGTGTCATTAAAAAGTAAATTCCCGTTTGGCCCTTGAAACTCTTTTTTTTTTCCCAAAAAAAATAAAATTAATTTCAATCACATATTTTATGGGATCCACAATTTTTATCAACTCTTTAACCATAAACTTCATCATTTTTGTCAAAATATGCCAAGGAAAAACTATGATTAACGAGTAAAATTAATTTATTAAAAGAACATGAATTCATCACCAGGAAAAAGTTTAGTTATTTTGATTCGGATGTTCTTCACTCGCATGTCACGACTATATGATTAGTTTGATTAAAAATTAATTTAAAAATAAAATTTTTAAATAAATCGTGTAAAACGAACCCTTGACATCTTCTCAAGTCCCCCTCCATGTAAAAAAGGGGGAAAAAAATCAAAAATGAGAAAAACTAAAAACTAAAAAGCAAATAAAAAGTATAAAGAAAAATGAATTAATCCATTCGTACCCGTCCGTTTACACTCTCCCCACATGAGGGGAGGGGCCCACGTCCAAATAAAATAATCTCCCCTCCCCCCTCCATTGTGATTTGTGAGAGGGATAGTAAGCCCGTGTACACGGGCGTGTACGAATAGCAAGATCCAAGAAAAAGTAGGAAGTAATTCTACCTGCACATAATCATTACATATTGACATACACAGGAGAGAAGAAAAATAGTTTAAAAGAGAGACAGAGAGAGAGAGAGTAAAAAATGAAGAGAAAAGTAAATGAGATCAACATGTAAATGGTTACGTAACTGCGACCCACTTTAATGAAGGACGACGATTCACATGACTCGATACCTACGAAGTGGGGAAAACTACCACTTAGGCATAAGAAACAACACTCCACCCCTTCATCTCTCGAAGTAATGCTCAAATTCGATTGAGGGAAATAATAATAAAATTTGACAGCTTTTCCATAATCACACTCATCTTTCTCTGCAGTTTTTCTCTTCCAGACTTCTACTCCCTCTCTCCCAAACAGGATTTTCTTGGTGACTTACGAATCAATACACAGAACACGTATGTATTTTTTTTTTTTTTTTTTGTTGCGGGTTTTAATGTGAAGTTATGTATGTGTAAACCGTTTATACAGATGTGATATTGATATATGTGCCGCAGAAATCTAAGAGACTGATTTATTTTTAAATACAGTCTGGAAGTGTATTCGCTGGATCTTATTTTTGTTATTCTGTATTTATTTTAGTGTTGGGGTGTTTTCTTTTAATCTTAGATTTCCAGTGTGTGATTTAGTCGCGAAGTCTAATTGATGAGTTGATTGTTTTATTTCGCAGGTGAAAAGGAAAATCTGAGGAACCGAGAATTTAGGGTATGATTTGTTTAGTGATTCTTTTTTGATTTTCTTGTAAAGGGTTGATGTTGGGATAAGTTTAGGGTTTTAGTTTAGAGTATTGGAATTTTTGTGGCCAATTTGGGGATGTTGGAAAAGGAGGAATTCACTGGTGGTGCTGCTGATAATAGTGGAAGTTGTCAAGGGCCGTGCCAAGTTTCTGGTGGTCGGAAACTTTATTGGCGGTCTGCATCGTGGTCATCTTCGCGAATTTCACTGCCCCCGCTTAACCCAGACACTGATAATAAAGACGGCTTAAATCTTAATGGCAACAATAACAGTAATAGTGGGGTGGGTCAGCGCATTCCTCCATTAACCCCTAGAACCCAACACAGTTTTAAGGGCAGGTCCTGTCTGCCGCCATTGGCAATTGCTCGTAGGAGCTCAGACGAGTGGCCAAAAGCAGGGTCTGATGATATTGGTGAGTGGCCGCTTATTACTACACCTCGTGGGAGTAGCTCAAATGATGGTGGGGAGAGGTTGAAGCTTGATTTGTCAAATATACAGAGAAACCCTGATAGCAATGCCTGTGGGCTTGTGAAGAGAGAAAAGATTGCTTTCTTTGACAAGGAGTGTTCGAAGGTGGCTGAACACATTTATCTTGGCGGCGATGCAGTTGCAAGGGACAGGGAGATACTTAAGCAGCATGGCATTACTCATATTCTAAATTGTGTGGGATTTGTATGCCCAGAGTATTTCAAGGCTGATTTTGTGTACAAGACATTATGGTTGCAGGATAGCCCGTCTGAGGATATTACCAGCATACTGTATGATGTTTTTGACTATTTTGAATATGTTAGAGAACAGGGTGGAAGGGTTTTTGTTCACTGTTGTCAGGGAGTCTCTCGATCTACATCATTGGTGATTGCTTATCTAATGTGGCGTGAAGGGCAAAGCTTTGATGATGCATTTCAATATGTGAAGGCTGCTAGAGGAATTGCTGATCCGAATATGGGTTTTGCATGCCAGTTATTGCAGTGCCAAAAAAGGGTTCATGCTTCCCCCTTGAGCCCCAGTTCCTTACTAAGGATGTATAGGATGGCTCCACACTCACCTTACGATCCTTTGCATCTGGTTCCTAAAATGCTAAACGACCCTTCCATATCTGCTTTGGATTCTAGAGGTGCATTTATTATACATACTCCTTCTACAATTTATGTTTGGATTGGCAAGAATTGTGAAGCAATTATGGAAAGGGATGCCCGAGGAGCTGTTTGCCAAATTGTTCGGTATGAAAAAGTTCAGTGTCCAATAGAAGTTATTAAGGAAGGTGAGGAGCCTTCATATTTCTGGGATGCTTTCTCTAACCTCCTACCGTTGATGGACACATCTAGCAATGGAGTATGTGTTGCTGGCTCGTCAACTAAATTTTCAACAGGGGAGAGGCTAGTGAATTCGTATGATGTCGAATTTGAGATCTTTCGAAAAGCAACAATTGGTGGATTTGCCCCGCCTTCTGCCTCTTCTGAAGCTGAACACGAAACACACCTTCCCGTGAGAGAGAGCTGTTGGAGCGTGCTAAGGCGTAAGTTTGTTTTCGGGAATATGAAGGAGTTTGTTTCTGCTTCTAAGTCAGGTATCTCCAGAATCTACCCTGATTCCCCGCCCATTATTGATAGTCATTCCACAGATAAACAGATAAAATCTTCTGCAAATTCTTCGTTATCATCAAAATCACTGTCCTTTTCATCATCATCGCCATCACCGATGTCTTCGTCATCATCACCTTCATTTTCTTTACCACTTTATTTTTCTCCAGACTCTATTTCCCCTGATTCAAGCAGTAGCTCAACATATTTTTCGGATTCCCCTGCAACATCCCCTTTGGCTTTGTCATGCACTAATCTAACATCTTCATGTTTGTCTAACTTCTCTGACATATCACTGCACTCAACCAAATTTTCTCCTCACTCTGTATCTAAAAGTTCAAAGTACATCGATGTCAATTTTACGTCACAGCCTTATTCACACGCGGGATCTTCACCATCTAAAAAGTTACCTCTTTCCATTGCTGAGCGGAGAGGTAGCTTATCAAAGTGTCTCAAGCTGCCGCTGCAGGCTGATAATTCTCTAGAAAAAGATGCTCCTTCAAGTGGTCTCACCAACGAATATGATGTCATCAGTGCAAGTGGTGATGCTTTTTCAGCAAACGAATTACATAATAGGGAAGGGGCCATGCAGCATAAGGGGGAGAGAATGGAAAATATAGTGAATGGACTGCTGTTATCTTCTGGTGGGGATGCTAATGTAGATTCATGCCATGGGAAAGCTAGTTTGTTGAAACTTTCTAACAAACCATGCGAACGTCCTTTGGGAGAAAAGGAGGCAGGTCCATTGGAAATAATGATAGATAGTATCTCATCATCTTCTAACTCAATGCTACCAGTAGTATGTCGATGGCCTAGCTTGGAAAGGCTTGTAAGTGTTGGTACTTATGGTTTGGATTCCAAATCAGTGTTTCTTCTTATTACTCCAATTTCAAGTTCTGGCAATGTTGAGGATAGAATTCTATATGTATGGGTGGGAAGATCTTTCTGTTGTGATGGAACAGAAATGGCATTAGGTAGCCAGAAAAGTTTGGGTATTCTAGAAGAGATTGATTGGATAAGAGCTAGTTCTGATGTTATTTCTCAAATGGGATTGCCGGAGGACATCAAAATCGAGGTATGGATATTTTTCATTTTGTTTGGTTGTCAACTGCCTGCCATTTTACCAATTTTGGCTAGGATGTGCCCTTTTGGGTTTGATGCATGATGACCAAGAGAGATCCTATGGAGAAAATGCTTTCATGTTTTGCTAGTTTGTTTCCACTTTGCATTGTTATATGTATTAACTCATTTGTAGTTACTTTTATTCTCTTAGCTTTTTTTGAACACTGTAAGAAACTGTAGCGTTTGACTGAAATTAATGAACAGATTATCAAGGAAAATGAAGAACCTGAAGAGTTTCTTGCCTGGTTAAGTTCTTTGTGACATCTCATTTCTCCAGCTTTGACAATTAGCTGTTCTACGTTTTCGCCTGACTTTGAAGCAACTTCACCAGGCAAAAGTACGAGGTATATAGAATTTTTTGTTAACTAGGATATACTATCGGGTGCTGTGTTTTTTGTTTCCACAATGGAATTGCAATTCTGTTGGATCTAACTTCAAATAATGATGCTGCCCATGCACTGAGAACTTTTTTTGGTAGTAAAAGGTTATTGCTTTATGGAAACATTAAAACTAAAATAATAGACCATGAGACCACCATCTCTCAGCTATGAAAACAACATGAATTTCTTGCGGGTCAAAAGAAACACTGTTCGTCACTGAACTTAGTGTTGTTTTACTTTGGTCGTCTAACTTTTCTGTTTTATTTAAATTAGTTATTGAACTTCCATTTCCCTTTTAGCCCCTGCTTCATAGTGATTTTAATCTAGATTTTAACCAAAGTCAAAGTCAACAATTAGTTTTAACCACTTATTTCATAGGTCCTACAATTTTTCAACCATACATTTAATCAATTTTTATCAAAATCTTATAAATCTGATTTAAATTTCTATCAAATAGGGGCTTAGTATAAGCAATTTGCACGTCTGCTTTTGTTACATTAACCAATAAGTGTTACATTAACTGAAAAAGCTAACACGCCAAACAAAAAACATGACATTGCATAAAAAACTGTCAACACACTAATTTTGTTGTCCATTTGGCAATATCTTAATCTAGGAGGATTGCGCTTCAGAATTTCAATTTTCACATGATAAAGGTATTACAGTTGAAGAGACAATTCTACGCCTCATTTTCAATTATTTAAAAATATATAAATAAGAGCTAATAAAACAGGAAAAAAAAAGTTCAATCTTCTTCATCCACACTCCCCCAGTCTGTCCACCACCCATCCACATTTCCATCCCCAGGCCTCACCCTGACAACCGCCGCCCCTTCTTGCCCATAAACATTCCAACCCTTTTCCTTCTTTTTTCCCTCTTCCAAGCATCTCTCATGTTCTACCCACACCCAATGTTCATTTGCACCAGATTAGAACCCATTAAAATTAACCTTGCAAGTTGCAACCCATTAAAATCAAACTTGCAATTCTGAGAATTTTAACTTTGAAGATTGATAATTGTAAAACTTCCTCGTGTGTCTTCAGATAATGGATTTTAAGAATATTTTTTGGAACAAATGGAACCAAACATTCTCATTGATTCATATAACGGTACTTAAATGAAATTGGAAACTAGCAAACATTGTATTACGCTTTCAGCTGAGAGGTTGCTTGGAAATATTAATCCATTTTATTCTTGAAATCACCAGCTTTTGGTGTCCAAACAAAAGCCTGTTGCACTGCATCATCCAAAAATGTCCATTTCCATGCCCAATATATATTTTTAATCGGAAAAGATGCATCCATTGTTATTCATTCTCTTCACCTTATCACGAGCTTCTTATCACGTTTCTGGGAAGGGGGTGGTGCTGCAGGGGAAGGAGAAATGCAGAGGTACAGTTAATGTGATTCGTCTTCTAGTTTTCACGACGTCGTTTTTTTTTTTCAAATGGAAAATTCTCAATTCTGAAGTGCAATTTGTACGCCCTATGTGGGATTCTGCCAAGGTGAGTAACTAGTTGGTTTACAGTATTCTTTATGCAATGTCAGCATACTCGTTAATGTAACACATGGTAGAAGATGGAGATCTGGATGTACGGTGACTAGCACTGTTTTTAACCCATTTTCATACTGACGTTAGTTGATGTATTCCAACTTTACTGGCTGACCTATCAAAGTTCGTAAAAACTGCACTTATTTCCAGTGATGTCCCCTTTTATCTTTGCCTTCATTTTTCACTAGTTTGTGCTTCCCATTCTGTACCGGTTCTGGTCTCGTCCTAACCCGAGACAAGCGTCATACTTATGTTGCTTTATTTTTCTGGTTTATAATGTTTGGCTTGCCTATGGTTGAATTAATTATTGCATGGCTTAATTGATTGTCCCTTTGTTTTTCTTTAGCCATGTGTTTGCAGGCGTCAGCTTTTTAAAGTCATCGAGGTGTTTAACCTAGTTTGTACAGTGTCGACACATTATAACTTCAAGGAATCAACCTGCTTACTGAAGTTTGGTCTGCGTTTCTTCAGCTCCTATCAAAAGCTACTTGGGGACGATATTTACTCAAACAAGATTTCGTCCAATTGCTTGCTATTGTTTTTCCCCTTTTCACAGTACAAAAATTTTGCTAGAGCTATTCTAGCCAGTATAAGCCATTTGATATTAGGACAATATATGTTTTCCCTCATTACTTGCTCATGTGACCTCCTTGTCTTTGCTTTGTCTTCATCTCTTATGTGGAAAGAGGAGTGTTTCTTGTGCAGCTATAATGTAAATCAACTCTGGTTGGTCGAAAGATGCTCTTACTTTTATGAAGGAATACAACTAAAATCAACTTGATGATGGTCTAAAATCTTCGGCTACAAATTCCATATTTTTCATAAAATAATTTGAAATTGTTTGTGAGAAAATTGAATTTTGGGCTAGTTAGAGATCAATCTAGCCACCCAACACAAGTATCTTTATAGTTAATATTTGTTAAGGCAGTATTTGATCAAATATACCCTTGGAATTTGTTTGACGGAAATTAAAATTAGATTTTTAGTGCTTGTTTGGCAGCAATTTTTGCTTGATTTTAATAAAAAATCTATACGTAGTCAGCGACGTTTTTTGACTTCTTCTTCATAGTGGTGGGCTCCAAGTTGCTTTTTAACAGTCAAAAAATCAGTAACAGATAGGCCCTTAATAAACTTTGATGGAAGTTGATGAAATGTGTGATTGCAGAATTGTGGAATTCATGAAATGACATTTCCACTTGTACATCAAAATGATGTACATTAGGGACTACACCCCCTCACATGGAGGGTGGGACCCATTGAAATAATATTTTTTTATTTTTATTTCAATGGATCCCACCTCCATGTGAGAGAAGTGTAACCCCCGATGTACCTCGTGATGTATCACAAGCATTGTTCTGAAAAAAAATTATGAAACTTTACTTTGAGATGAAGAAATGAAGATGGGTTCAGTCGCACATTTTAATGGATCTACAAATATCATCTACTTATTAGTAACTCGTTTCTATATATCCATAAATTAAATTGTTTGTAAATGAAGGCCAGATTTTATTCCTCGCCTCATGTCTAAAATATGGCTAGGCTCTGTTTGAGTCAAATTATTGTAGAATGAGAATGAAAAATATAACATTTATTGTGGTCCGCACAAGAGATAGAAAATTTGAATTTAAATATTGATGAGATGAATAACGATCATATTTTTCATTTTAATGAGATAAAATTTTGGCTCAAATAGGGCCCACATTGTTGCAAGTTCTATTGTATTAACTTATAAATCATAAATTTGTCTCGTTTATTATTTATTATGACTTATAAGCCCTATTTGACAATCTTTAATTTACTTTAATTTATTTTTCATACCCATTTTCAATCATAAATTCATAAAATAAAATATTTTATACGTAAATTTAAAAAAGTTTTCTACTTTTTAACCACATTTTAAAAAAAAAATACTATTTAAAACTATGTTTCTTATACAGTTTGAGCCACATTATTTTGAAATAATGTATTCTGGAATAGTAGATTGATAGAGAATGTGTGGTTGAAAAAGAAGAAAAAAGTTACTGATATGATGAAAAATATTATTTTATTGAAAAATATGTGGTTGAAAATGAAAGTTTTAATTTGTACAAAGGGTAATTGGCGCAAAACGTCCCTATCTATGACGGGTTGTGTGGAAAACGTCCCTATCTATGATTTTTTGGTGCAAAACGTCCATACCTTTGCATTTTCTTGGGCAAAACGTCATTTTCTCTAATTTTTAACCAAAAATGACCGAAAGAAAAATAAAGAATAAAATTCAATTTGCTCCTAAACTTTTTAAAATATGCAAAAGAATCCAAAATTTATGAAACTATCAAAAATAACAAAAAAATCCTCTCCATCTTCTCCTCTGCCATTATTATTCTGGCCATAATTTCAGAGATATATAAGAGAAAAAATTCCCCAAGTAGAGTAGAGAATGTCATCTTCTGTGGTAAAATTTGCTTTTCAAGACAGCAATCATGAAGAAGGGAATCAAGAATGGTTTGATATAATCCACATAGGTGATCCAAGTCTAACGACTCCAAACATCTCACTCACAGCCGAGACTTTTCTCAAAGCTGCAATTTCTCTCAAGGACCAGGTATAATCAGTATAATAAATTAGATTTTAACTTGTTAATGCAGGTTAATTCGGATAGAAAAGCAATTATTTGCTCTGTATACTGTAAAACTTTTTGTGGGTTTGGACTTGCTTATTTTGGTTTAACACCATCTTGATTTGGATCGACGGAGATTGTTACCTGAGTACGATGTTTTATGGGTGTGGATTATGAATGTAAAGTTGATGAAATTCTTCTGAAATAAGGTTGTGGAAGACTAGAAGTGATGTGGAAGGGTCGGGGCAGTTATGGGAGCTTGGACCCGACAGTGTATACGGGTCTTCTGGGTACAGCTTTCATCTGCTTGAGATCTCACGAGGCCACCGGTAACCACTGAGACCTGCAATTGTGCGTCGAGATCGTGGATGCCTGCGCTGCCGTGGCTTATTCCTCTACTAGGTGGAGTAATTTTTTTATTATTATTGGGAGAGGAAGATTATTGGTATGGGGCTGCTGTGATTTAAAAGGATTATCAACAATGGCAAGTAGAAGGAAATATTCATGAAAGTTGAAGATAAAGGACTTCCAGAGCTTATTTTTCTTTTAATTGGTATTGTCCATGGAATTCTAACTGGGGGAAAGAATAAGAGGGTTGATGTTTTTCTACTGCCCAGATGTCTCTCACCCCATTACCAACTTTCAGGGAATGGGCGGCGGCCGCGACGGGTGGAGAAGGCTGAGGAGAAGATGGAGAGGGTTTTTTTGTTATTTTTGATAGTTTC
>CAIGRO010264262.1:0-13798 GCA_903798355.1 Fraxinus baroniana
AATTCTAAAATGGTCAAAGGCCATTATTGAATTATGGCTTCAATTTTAGGCTATTTTTAGGTATTTCCCCTTTTATTTTGTGTTTGTATTTGTGGAGAGAGAAAGAGTTTTGTAAATAGAGATAAGACAAATATTTAGAATGGTGTGGTATGGGGTTAGCCATGTCAACGAGTTGAGCTGAGCCACGAGCCGAAACTCAAAACTCGGGCTCGGCTCGAACCTTTACGAACCGAGCCAGACCCATTCGATTTTTTTTTTATTTTTTATTTAAATTTTTTTTTGTGACTGCGTTGCATATAGCTGACGCCCCAAAATGGGGGTTTGGGGGGCAAACTTTTTTTCTATCCCTATATGGGGTGCGTGGGGGCAAGGGGTCGGAAATATAATCACATGTTAGGTCTTAATGATTTCTTTTACATTAATCATATACCCCTCTATAACTATACCCACCCCAATCTATCTATTGAAATTGAAACATTAAATGTGAGGTTTGAGGTAATTCTTTCACGAAAAAATTTTCTAAGTATTTGGTCCCATTTCTCTACTAGTTCATTACTTTGTATTCCCGTATTTCGTACTATTATTTTTATTTCTCAACGAAACTAGAGGAGTCACATGCCTTAATAGTGTCACGAGAAATCACTCTAGAGGTAAAATCTCAAGGAATTGAAGTCTTGAAAGTAAATTATTTCGATTAACATTGATACAATTTTTTTTATGATTTTTGTCACGCCTCTTCTGAATGAGGTCCAGGTCATCATATACATCATAGCTAGCTTCTACTTAAACAGGTCCACCATCAACACCATCCTTTTACTTGGCTGAGGTGAAGCTACACATAAGATAGTCGAGGTGATGTACCACTTACGCCGAGGTACCATGTAGAGGTTGACATCTGTGACTTAGGCGAGGTACAACATCTGTCGCAGGAAGAAAATTAGAGGTAGCGAGTCACTTCTTTATTGGAAGAAATTTCATACCTCACATTCTCTAGGGATCTTTTATACAAAGATCTTTCCAAGATAAAATCTCTCTGTGATTGAATGGTATGACTTCTCTACAGCAAACTCATAAAGGTCAAATCGTCAGTTTACTTTTCAGATAGTATTAAATACCCATCAATCTATGATTGATGGATTGATACCTAAGAGAAGACACATCAACCAAAAGATGAGGTCACGTGTCTTTTGAAGAAACGATCCGTGTTTCACCTCTCACACTGTAAAATCTCACAATTGGTGTCATTTTGAAGGTAATACAACTTTACACATACAAATATAAACTCGCTCTCTCTGTCTCTGTCTCTGTCTGTCTGTCTCTCTCTATTGTTTATATATTCTCGGCATACATACACATTTTGTGGCTCACGTATCTAACATGTCCCACACTTAATATATTCTTGACCGTCATAGTGCTAGTTGTCACCTCTCCTACTTTCAAATAAGGCTACAGATGATTAACAATTTATCCTAGTGTGTAGGAAAGAGGCTTACATGGATAAAGAACAAGTAAAAGCCCTAAGAAATGAGTGATTTCAAAATGTTATGTTGATTTGGGTGTATATATTCCTTGAAAATAGAGTATTTTGAGGAAAAATCTACTCGAGAGACCTTTTCTTTGAAGAAAAGAGACTCCCACCCATAGTGAGTTATGGTAATTAAGATGCAGCTCCAAGAGGAGCAAGAGATGTCTCTGAAGGCTATCAAATGCCTTTTCTTTGAAGAAAAGAGACTTCCACCCATAACCGACCTCATTACCATCATTGTTGAGGTGGAAGGGTCACTGCATGCCTCACCAAAGAAATAGGGAAACAACTACCAACATGAGGAGTATCACGACATAAAATTCCGCCACACAAGAGCTCCTTGTGCAATTGCATGGACAAGAATGCTATCAAATGCCTCAAAATGTCCCTTAACAAGGCCTTTTCCATCAGTAAGAAGAAAAGAAGGTGTAAAGCTAGATGTGTCGCCCTAATGAAAAGAAAGAGGATGTGGATGTGTCCTTAAATTACATATTTAGCTGACCTACAAAAGACCACTCTTTGGAGAAGAGAATTTTCCTCTTAAACATGTGCGAGAGCAAATGTTGACATATGATTTATTTCATCCTTAATATTTCGATCATAACAAACAAGATTAATATTATTTCTAACAATTGATTTTGAGTGATGAGAGTTCAATATTAAAATCATTCAAGCATTGCCAAAATCAATACATTATAAGTTGGATTCGAAATGAAGATCAAAGTGAAAATTAAGCATTTAAGTCAAATCATTCGAGACGAGAGCTTAAAAGACAAACATCAAGAAAAAGTAAGATGAAGACATAAGTCTAAGAGACAAAATTCGAAACAATATCAAATACTAAACTTCTTGGTTCAAATATAAAGGTACTAATACTTTGATATTTAGGAATGAATGATAAAATTTTAAAAAAAAAATTTATGCACAAAAAGATTATTTCATAAAAACAATTGCATAAAAAAATTATTTTTCAAATGGTAAGAATTTAAACTCGATATTTAGATTTTTTTTACAATGTTACTTACTCCTTCAAAAGCTTATATTTTTCAAAAAAAAAAAAAGTAAAACGCAACGTGAATGTCCGATTGACCATGCGGACGTTCGGTTCGCCAACGGTCATTTTTTAACCGTTCTAATTTCGACGCACAATGGCTAGTTAGGTCGTCCGATTCTGGATGTGGACATCCGGATGGGTTGTCCGATTTGCCACAACTTTGGGCTTCTTGACTGCTATAAATATCACTTTGCATTCATAAAATAACTAGAAGAGAGCTTTCTTGTGAAAAATCTTCTTTGAGCTTATATTTTTACATTCATTTCATTTATTTCGTCGTAACAACTTTGATTGTTGATTCAAATTTCTTGAATTATTTCTCTCATCAAAGTTTTTTATTTCTCTTTGTGCTTAACTTATTTATTCCAATCTTAAAAGAGAGATATATTTTTGAAGAAAATCTTTGCATTTATATTGCATAAACTTTTTACCTTCTTTATAATGAAAACTTTGGTTGATTTAATCAAACTTATAGAATCATCATATTTATCAAAGTTTTCCATTTCTCTCTTAATACTTAATTTATTATAATTATTCATTAAAAGAGAAATATATCTTAAGAAGTTTTTTGAACTTACATTACATTTATTTATTCTTGATCTTCTGATTGAAACACTTTAATTGATTGAATCTAATTTTTGATTATCTTATTAATCAAAGTTTTTCATCTAACACTTGAACTATCATTTATTCATATTCATTGAAGTGTTAGCCTCTCTTAGTACTTAATTTATTTGTATTATTTATCATGACTTCAATTGTAAAATAACTTTGATAAAATGTGGGTCGTGTTGAAATTTCTTAAAGATCAACATTATACAAGGATCGTTGCTCCTTGTTGCAAGTCACCGTGTGGGTCATATTGAGGTCCCGTGAAAACTCAATAGTGGATCGTGTTGAGCTCCTGTAAAGCTCAATATTGTATAATGATCGATGATCCTTTTTTGTAAGTCACCGAAAGCGTTGTAAAGGGTTGAATTGCACCAGAAATCAATCAACATAGTAAAAAAGGTATTGCTTATGCCAGAAAACTTGGTAATGGAGGACGTAGATCATTATTTTAAATCGAACCTCCACAATTATATTGTTTGCATCATCTCTCCCTTTTATTTATCGCTTTCATATTTGTGCTGATTATTTGAAATAATATATTTAGTCTTTACTTTCTTGAATTTAGATTAATTCTTCAAAAAAGTTTTAAAAAACCAATTTACTTCCTTCTTGGTTAGTTATTCTTGGGTTATGAGTAAAGACTTCAAAGGTCTGCCAACGTCTTTGATATGGTTGGCCCTAATATGCTTAGAAATATGCCCTAGCAACCACCTCCCATGTCTATGCCCCATGACCAAATGCAGAGGCCCCAAAATGACCCCTGCCTAGAATAGGTCGGCGGAGGCCGAAAGTGATCAGGTGATGACCTCCTAACAACTTTGATACCAGATTATTGAGGAGGTTTTTGATGAACCGTGCAAGTCTTATGAGCTTGATGATGATGATGATTATAACCTCATCTTCTTCCAAGACCTTCGAAGTGTACGAATCCTAATTTACTTTGTGCCTCAAAAGATTCCTATATATTAAGGAAGAGGTAATCTAGAAAAACACCTCAACAACTACAAATCTCATATGAATTTGAGTGGTACTAAGAGGTAATCTAGAAAAACACCTCAACAACTACAAATCTCATATGAATTTGAGTGGTACCTTACCAGCCCTGAAGTGTAGAGCTTTCCACCTAACCCTTAGTAGAGTGGCTGATGTCTGGTATAGTAGAATACTAGTAGAAAGTATCAGGGATGGCCTAATATAAAAAAATGCCTTCTTGGATCAATACTTAGCCAAAAAAGGATGAAGAGCTCCCATTCAACTCCTCCAAGACATAAGGCAAGCACCTTGTGAAACATTGAAGAGCGACTTGGCCCGTTTTGTCGATGACATGACCTACTATGAAAAGGTCACTCATAGAAAAGCCCTCTCCATCCTCAGGGGAGGTCTCAATAGGAACACCCTGGTTTGGAAGGATGTTTAAAACAAAAATCCTACCACCTATGATGAACTGGTGGCTATGATGAAGGTTGAAATCATATGTGGAGAGATGATTGATCATTGTAACAGGGCAGCCCAAGGGCTCTCACCTTCTGAAAGGAAAATGGAAAGATGTCCCACCCCTCACTTGGTAAACCAACAAAGGACCCAAACTAGGCATATAATCGTCCCACCTCAGAGCAGACCTTCACCACGGCCACCTGTATATTGTACCCACCTTGGCCTATAAGAAGGTTGGACCAAACGACCATGTAGAGCCAATAGGTAGTCCCCAAGAAGACCTTTCCACCAAAGGAATAGATGTAGATGCAATAGACATAGAAATATACCTTATAGCAATGTGTGACCTTACTTTACTTTCTATAGATTTCACAGTCATGCTACTAATAAATGTAGAGACATATCACAATCTACAGAGTAGAGCAACCTTCATGAGCCTAGGAGAGAGAATTGCCTCATAGGAAAATTCGTCCCCGCCTAGACAAGTTCAACGGCCTAAGCGAGATGAGGCAAAATGACATCCTAGAGATCATTATCCTCACCATAGGAGGAATGATGATAGAGAAAGGCCGAAGAATGGGGAAAGGCAAATGAGGGACCTCCTAGTTGAAGTAGACAATACACCTATCTGAAAGATAGATACAATTATCGGAGGTCCTCATGTAGGAGATGGATCATATAATACACAAATGATCTATGCTAGGGAGGTCAATGATCTCACAATGGCCCTCCATAGGATTGAGAATATGCCACCTATCATATTTACTTAGGAGAATGCGATAGGTCTACACTATCCCCATTGTGATACCCTAGTGGTGACGATCGTGATACTCGAAATGGGCTGAAGCGTATACTGTGGACAACAAAAGTTCAGTCAACATCATATTTGGTTCCATTTACGACAAGATGCAAGTCGATCATAAGTTAACCTTTATAACCTCTCCATTATATAGCTTAATGGGTGATAGCATTATCCCAAGAGGAAAAGTCATTCCTACATTGGAGAAAAGGAAGCACCTCCTAAAATAGCTCACCACTTCACAGAGTTCTTTATGGTAGACAACACATTATCCTGCCATGGACTCTTCGGAAGATCTACCTTAAAGGAATTGTTGGCTGTCACTTTCATACACCTACTCATGAAGTTCTCCACAAAGCATGGCATTGTAACTATTAAAGGTAGCCAAATGGTATCTAGGGAGTGCTATCTCAACTCTCTTAGAAAAGTTAAGTGCCACAATATTAAATTAGTGTTAATTGACACTGAATTGCTCGATGCACCTGAAGAAGGGTTGACATCTGAGCAAGGGATATAAAGCGAGATGGTTGATGACCTTGAAGAAATGAGGACCCTTGATGAAGGGGATATATATGACAAGCGGGTTTTTCAAACCACTGATGATGAATCACAAATAAAGCTAGTGGAAAAACTGGAAAGCTTTCCAGTAGACCCTCAACAAGTAGGAAGATATTTACCACCTGAGGTAAAGGAGAAGCTCAAAAGCTTCTTATCTAAAAATGTAGATGTATTTGCATGGAGGCAGGAGGACATAGTGGGTATCGAGCCAAAGGTAAGCTGCCACCACCTAAAAATTGAGCCTAAATTTGCCCCACATAGATAAAAAAGAGAAGAGTCTCCAACCCTGAGAGGTATATGGTTCTGAAAGAATAAGTGGATAAGCTAATACCCGAAGTGAATCTTCAATCTGGTCCTAATGAAGAAGTATAATGGCAAGTAGAGGTCTACATAGACTTCTCCAACTATAACCAAGCTTGCCCAAAGAACAATTTCTTAATTCCAAGGATAGATCAACTCGTGAATTCCACTATGGGGCATAAATTACTGAGCTTCACAGATGCCTATTCGGGCTATAATCAAATCTTCACGTATCTCGCAGGTGAGGAAAACACATCGTTCATCACTAACGAAGGTGTTTATTGCTATAAGGCAATGCCACTGTGGTTGAAAAATTTCGAAACCACTTATCATAGGCTTATCAAGTACCTGATGTTATTTTCAAAATTCTGAAGAGGTACAGGATGAGGTTTAACTCCCTTGAGTATGTTTCGGTGTCACCTTCGAAAAGCTTCTAGGCTACATGGTCAATCAAAGAGGTATTGAGGCCAATGTTTGATGAAACCCCACAAGCGTATGTGATCGTTGACAAGTAATAGATTAAATTAGTTGAGAGTATCATCCCATGAGAAATAATGTTTAACTTTAGAATACTAGTTATTACTAAATTTGAAGTATCATAACACAAAAAAGATTGATTGATTTTTATAAGTATTTTAACTACGAAAGTAATAAAGATTTGTTTTTATCAAATAATGAAATGAATATATTGGGTTTTAGAATTCACCTATTAATGCTATTGCCAAATCATGACCCATATAAAGTAATATTTTTCTAATGTTAATGACAATCGATAATCCAATTTTATTCAATATTCTATTTCGAAATATATCAAACCTATATTTAAAATGACTCGATCATATTTCTATTCATATGACATACATGCATTAATTCACAGGATTATCACACGCAATTACACATGCTATAAATAGATTTTCAACAAAAGGACACCAAAATTTTCTCCCGAAAAAAGGCCTTATGGTCGCATGGTACTTCACGGGACCTGTTGATTTTTTAGGGTCGAGTGCAGTTGCACCCTTTTCTCCCTTGAGGACACATGGTTGTGTTCAAGTTTCACCTTTCACAATTTGGTCCATGAACTTTCCCACAGTGCATTTTGATCCATTTCACTTGTAATTTCATTCATTTATCTTCTAACTGCATCCTAATGTTTTTATAGCATCTTCAATCAATCTCTTGTGGTTCGATCAATGTTGCTCTTTAGCCCCCATAATTTCTAACTTTGCCATTTTTCTATATATTTTTCTCTTATTTCTTCCGATTCTTCATCTAATCATTGAGTTATACCTATTAAACACAATATACAACAAATTAGGTTATATTTCATCAAAAGAATTATAACATATCAATGTTTTAGACCCCGAATAAGTGTATGAAATACACTTATCAACCAACCCTCAAAAGATCAAGGCCTTAGTAGAGATGAGGTCTCCTAAAAAATTGAATGTCAAAGGTTATGTCTCCTGGTCCAAATGTGGGTGCCAAGCCTTGTTGCTTTGGCAAAAATGAAGGACAAAATTGAAATGCCCAATAGGGATCAAGTTGAAATGAGGAAACGAAAATTGTACCTTTCTTTGGTTGGTTCAATGATCTTTTCTGTATATGAGACTATTGATACCATAACAAAAAGATAGACTTCTTTACTTAGCAGTTGCATGCAATGGAAGAAGAAAATATGACTCTCAAGGAAACTTATAACAAGAAACCGAAGAGAATTGAATTTCTAAAACCATGTGTGCTCGTATCGCTTCTAGATTATCACAAGAATATATGTCTGATATGGGCAGTGATGACAAAGCTAACTTTCTAGAGTTTTAGGCTTCTGCTTTGATTTTATATTTGGAGCATTTCAAAATTGAAAAACAATTGGACTCATCATCTCATAAAATCACAGGAACTTTAGAAATGAAACTCATGGATGACTTTGCAGAAATGGAAAAATTAGCAGTAGTTTCTGTTGATTATCCATCAAGAAGTTTTTGTCATTCCTCATATGAAGGTAACAGAATTAATCTTTAGCCAAGTTTGGCCTCTAGCCAAGAATTTTTATCCGGTAACATAGTAGTCAATAAGGAGCTCGGTTGGCTTTGTGACATGTTGAAACTGCTATTGGATCGAAATTCTAAAGTCCTCTAAAGTTCTAAATTGCTTTTTCAATTTTACAGATCCTTATCGAGAAGGTAGAAACCCTGAGTCCCTTTTATCTCTTAAGTCACTGATAAATGTCTTCCTTTCTTCAAAGTTTTCATAGTAGGGAAGAAGTTCTAATGGTCAGAGGAGTGTGACGAGGCTTTTCAGGAGCTGAAGAAGCACTTAGGACTAGCTCATCTCCTATACAAACTAAAAGCTTATGAGCCCCTATTACTTTATTTGGTCGTATCTGAAGAGGTCATTAGATCTTTTTTTATAAGAAAAGCAAGCAACCATTTAATGCTTATTTACTAAGTGGACCAAGCCCTCCTAGAAGCGAAAGTTCACTACCCAGATACGGAGAAGTTCACCATCTCCCTGGACATCGCTTTCAGAAAGTTGAGGCCATTTTTTCAGGCCATAGCATCCGTGTGCTAACAAAATTTTCACTTAAATAAATATTCTAGAATTCTAATACCTCAAGGACGTTGATGGAGTGGGCTGTAGAGCTGAGTGAATTTGATATTGTCTACAAATCAAGAACCTTCATCAAGGGTTAAGATTTCACGCATTTTGTAGCGAAACTCACCAATGCTCCTAAAATAGAAGTGACAATGGAGCCTATATAGCCCCTTACTTGGATATGTTTTGTTGATGGCTCCTTAGGAGAAGCTATCTTTAGGGCAAGAGTGGTCTTTATAAGTCCGAAAGGCCACAAACTTAATTTTACGATGAGGTTTGGATTCAAAGCCTCTAACAACATTTTTGAATATGAGGCCTTCATAGCTAGCCTCATATTAGTTAAGGAAATGCAGGTGAAGATGTTGCTCATCAATAGTGATTCTCAGTTAGTAGTAAGTCAAGTCAATGGCAATTTCACTGCAAGAGACAAAGGCATGGCATCGTCCTGAAATAGGTCATGATTTTTCTTCCACCTTTGAAAAATTTGAGTTAGTACAAATACCATGCCTTGAAAATGCCCATGTCGATGCCTTATAAAGTTGGCCAGTAGTAAGAATTCAGAGCTGCTCAAGATAGTTTCAATTGAGTACCTCGCCGACCCTCCATCTCAAAGGGAAAAAAATGATACAGATTGAAGGCACCCAATCATAGATCCAACCAATTATTGTCTTATTTAAAGATCAAGTCTTACCTAAAAATAAAGATGAAGCCCACAAGATTAGAAGAAAATCTACACACTTCATCCTCCAAGATGATTTGCTGTATAAAAGATGCTTATCCTCATATCTCCTTCGATGCATTGGAAGTGAAGAATTAAATTACGTTCTCTGAGAAATTCATGGAGGGTTATGTGGAAATCACTTCGAATGACCTGCACTTGCACAAAAGGTGCTTAGGCAAGGGTATTATTGGCTTACCTTGAGAATGATGCACTTCATTTTATGAGTAAGTATGACAAGTGACATCACTTCTCAAATGTGCAAAGGAAACCATCCCAAGAGCTCATTGTTGTATCTATCTTTTGGCTGTTTACCAAATGGGGATCGACCTCACAGGTCCCATTCTAAAAGGGAGAGGCAATGCAAGCTATGCTATTGTCATCATTGATTACATCACAAAATGAGTACAAGCATAATCTTTGGCCAAAATCAACGAAGTCAACACTTCCAAATTTCTCTAAAAGAGTTGGTTCGACATTTCCCTCTCAATCATATCAGACAATGGAAAGAAATTTAACAACAAAAAGGTTTGGGACATATGCGAAGAGCTAGAAATCAAGAAGTACTTCTCAAATACCTCACCACCCTCAAGCAAACGACCAAGTCGAAGACATAAAAAAAACCATAAAATATACTCTAAAATGGAAACTCGATATCCCTAAAGGAGCACGAGTTAACGAGCTCCATCAACTGCTGTAGACCATTCGCACCACAAGCCGAACTATCATTGGAGAAAACCCTTTCTCTATGGCCTACAGAGCCAAAGCTATGAGCTTGTGGAGGTAGATTGCCTTATTCTTATCGTACACATTTCAATGAAATATCCAATGATGAGCTAAGGAGTTATGAACCCGACTTCCTTGAGAAAAGGATGGATGAATCTCAAGTGAAACTTGCCTCATATAAGCGAAAGATGACTTGTTATTACAATGATAAAGTGAAGAAAATGTCATTTCATATAGGCGATCTTATGTTGAGGAAGGTCTTTCTCTCCTCTATAGAGTCGGGTGTAGTTATATCGGGCCCCAATTGGGAAGGTTCCTACCGTATCGAAGAAGAACTCCGACATGGTACTTAGAAAATTGAACACGTGGATGGAAAGACGCAACATCATCCATGGAACATAGAGAACTTAAGATGATATTATCAATGAACATGGCCCGTCACTTTAGCTGGATAATCTTTCCCAGTTCATGTAAATATGTCTTATATAATCCAAAGAGTTTTACTACCAAATATAGCTATTTCATCATAATGTCTTCCATAGGTGAACTATTAACCATGGAAAAAACCCTTGATAGGCATGTGTTACCCCATGAATGATGTCCACTTCGAAAGGAGAGGTGCAAGTCACCTGTATAGAGAGTTATCTTGAATTCTTTTGAAGATGGTGTTTTCCATGGATGAACCATCCGCCATGGAATAAATCCTTGGAAAGGGTGCATCAGTCCCATGCAAGGATGTCCATTTCTAAATGAAAGGTTCAAGTAACCCCTATATGGGGTCACCTCGAATTCTTTGGAAGATGATGCCTTCTATGGTTGAACCATGCACAATGGAAGATGCCCTTGATAGGGACACATCAGCTTCATATAAGGATGTCCACTTTAAAATGAGATGTGCGAGTCATCCTTACAAGGGATCACCTTGAATTCCTTTGAAGATGATATTTTCCATTATAATTCATCCACCATGGAAAAAGCCCTTGATAGGGACGTGTTGTTCTATAAAAGGATGTCTACTTCGAAAAGAGATATGCAAGTCACCTCTATAGGGAGTCGCCTTGAATTTGTTCGAAATTGATACATTCCCTAGATAAGCCATCCACCATGGAAGAAGCCCTTGACAAAGGAGTAACAGCTGCATGTAAGGATATCATCTTTGAAATGAGTGGTACAAGTCATCCTTACAGGGGTCGCTTCAAATTCCTTTAAAGATGGTGCCTTCCATGGATTAATAATTTACCATTGAAGAAGCCCTTAATACAGATGTGTAAGCCTTATTCAAGGAGGGGTGTAAGTTATCCTTACAGGGGATCACCTTGAGTTCCTTCAAAGATGATTCTTTTTATTTTCATCCCCATACAAGAATGTCCATTTTGAAATGGAAGGTGTGAAGCATTCTCTCAAGGGTAATCTCAAATTCTTTCGAAGATGATGCCTTCCATTGATGAACCATCCATCATGGAAGAAGCCCTTAACATGGTACATTAGTCTCATACAAGGATATTCATTTCAAAAAAGAAGGTGTGACTCACCACTACAAAAGGTCACATTGAATTCCTTAGAAGATGATGTCTTCCATGGATGATTCATCCACTATAGAAGAAACTTTTAACAGGGACACGTCGGCCTTATGCAAGATGCTTGCCCCATGAAAATATGTCATAATGTCACCTAGGCAAAAGAAGGGTGATGCAACAAAGAATGGACATACCTCAAAGTCCAAAATGACAGTTCAATCTAACCTAACTAATCGATATAAATGACTAGGGCCCGCCTATTAGAGGTGTAACGTTAACACGTTTGAGGTGTGAACACTTAAAAATTTAAGAAATTAGGTATAATTGACAAGTTATTTCGAAGTGAGGAACCACATTAATAAATTAAGGTGAGGTTAGTTTATTAGTTATGGGAGGAGGTGTTGCTGCTTGATAAGCGATAAAGATCATATGTGCCAAAGTGAATGGATAAAGATAAAACGAGATCCCCCACTTGTCAAAATAAGAACTTTATTAATCAAAGAGATAGTTACAAAAGGATGAGGCCGAAACCCCTAAACATCAAAAGATAAAAATTTCAGAGACTAACCGAAGCATCTTTTGTTACCACCAAAGTCTCTTCTCCTATCAATTCATCATTTGGGCCACCTCGACCTCTAACACTTTGTCAGGAGCTTTATCAGCAGATGTCTCGACATCAAGTCAACCTCCAATTGTAGGAAAGTGATGTCTAGTTTGGGATTGACCTCCTTGAGGAAAGCCATCATCCCTTGAGCGCTCCAAGATGCTCTATAGTTGGTGAAGTCATCATACTCCTTAGTTTTGTCAAAAATTGTTGAAGTAATTTTTCACTGCCACTTTGCCAGCCGTAGCCACTTTTACCTTCAGAGATCCGATCTCCTCATTCTAAGCCTCAATTGTCTATCTCTGCTCCACATTCTCTTTATTGGAAGACTTTAGGGCCTCATGTTGATGCTTATTAGGTTGGTCGATCCATTTTGTTAGAGTCGTATCCCTCAGATTCTTGAAGTTCACTCCCCAGGTGGTTGGCTTAGATTTCAACTGATTTCAGCTGAATCCAATCTTATCTTAACCTGAGTCTTCCTCAGCAGTAGCCTTCACCTTATTCACCTCCTCATTCCAATTAGCAGAGGCGTCCAGTTTTTTAGTCAGTTCTTTGTTCTTATGGTGAAGGTTGCATACCAGACCCTTCGTTGCCACGCTCATGCTCAACATGCAGGCAATGTAGACAATATTTACCATAAGAAGGTCTTCTACCTCGAAAGAGGCAACGTGGCCTTGCCATTTCTCTAACCAATATTTGTGCTGGACTCTAGCATCAAGGATATTTTTGGCAGCAACAACTCAAGCACCTCTACTGCTACTCTTTTGATTAGACTCCTTAAAAGTCTTGGACTTTCTTATTATGGAATGAGTTAATCAATTTTTGCCCAGGGTGAAGGAGATGGAGTGACACATTTTTTCTCTGTAACTCGAAAGAGGGAGAATGTGCTTTCTTTTCAAATATCACCCTAGTGGATACGTCAGCAGATGGAGACAGAGGCCTAGCCATAGTTGGCCCAACAAAAGATAACGTCGCAGATGGTTTAGACCTTTTGTTCTTTTTCAGAGGCTTGAGATTTCCCAATCATTCCTCATCATTGAAGGGAGGTAGTCTTTGCTAACATTGTGTAGTTGCTCGCTTCGCTTCATGTAAGCTATAGAGGCCATCCTTAGAATTAGTGCTTCGATGGCTTTTTTACATATAGTGGCGAAATTAGGCTTTCAGATTCCTTTTATTCAGAAAATCTTCTACGAGCAAAAAATATGAGGTTTTGGAGCCTCATCTAAATATCAAACAAGTCAATGCAACCAATTCAGAATCTATCTTGTGAAGACATCAACATATTAGTCATGAAGCTGATAGATGATGCAAATCGTGTCCCAGTCTTCAATGAAAAACTCACACCTAGACAGCCAGTTT
>CAIGRO010264282.1:0-16933 GCA_903798355.1 Fraxinus baroniana
ATGAAAATAACTTTTCGTACACAAAATGATTTTTGAGCTATTATCATTCATTACTAAAGATCAAAATGTTATACCTTTACATATGATCTAGAAAGTCTAATCTTTGATCCTCCTTCGAAGTTTCTTTCATGTTTGATTCTTCAACTCTTTAATCTTGATCTTCTCGACGTTTATTTTCAAAACTCTCATCTTGAATTTGGCTTGAACCTTCTTCATGACCCCGATTTGATAGTTTTGTTTTTGGTCTTTTTGATCGATTTATGATTGGATGCTTTGAAGACTAAATCATTCAAAATCAATTGTTAGAAATAATATTAGTTTGTTTGTTATAATCAACCATATGTCAACAAATTGTTTATGTCAAAATTGATTGAGAGCCAACTTTTTTTTATATTTAAGAATAATTTAAATTTTAAAATGCACATTGTCATAAGAAGATAAGAGTATTCACTCTATGTTAGTTGTTAACGAAATTTATCTTTTTTCCGTATACAAATATTTGATTGCTCATCAGATATAGCCCATGTTTGGTTTGAATTAAAATCTCAAGTTAAAGCCGACATTTAATTTTAAATACACATTTCATGGTACTCACAACTTTTAGCTACACATTTCATCAACTTTTATCAAAATTTACTAAAAATCTGATTTTAATCTCTACCAAATAGGGGCATAATCTCTATTTCTAAAGGATTTAATAATCTAGACATTATCGTCAAGTTGGGATTTTTAATGCAATAAAAAGAAGTGGAACATCTAAGCCCATGTTTGATTGGTCATTATTTTGAGAATATGGAGTTTTGAATAGTGGTTTTTTGAAAAATGTATGGTTGAAAAATAGGAAAGTTTTCAAATTTACGTACAAAATATTTTATTGTGTAAATATGATTGAAAATGAGCATGAAAATTAGGGAGTTTTGAAATAATGGATGTGAAATAGGGGCCAAATGGACTAGAATTTCTAATGAACTTTGCTTAGTTTAATCTCGTGAGTCGTGAGCCCTCTATTTTGATCACTAGTCCAAAAATTTAAAGGGTGCTTACAAAAATACCCTTAAAATTAGGGATATTTTGAAAAATCATATGAAAAGTTTTTAGAAAGTAAAAAATACTATGTAAAATGAAAAAGTGACACAATTGTCAATTTTTAATTTTTTAAAAAAGAGTGACACAAAAAAAAATGACAAAACTAAAAAAAAAGTGACACTCTCAAAAAGTGACACAAACTCAAAAAAGTGACAAACTCAAAAAAAGTGACAAATACCAAAATAGCAACATCCATTTGTGCAGCACCAGTAATCATATTCTTAAAATAATCAGCACGTCCAGGCCAATCCACATAGTGATTATGTCAAGAAAATCTAACATATTATTTCATTTTTTTATCTTCTTAAAAAGTGACAAAAACTTAAAAGATAACAAAAAACTAAAAAAAGTGACAAAATTTTAAAAAGTGACACAATGTCACTTCTATAAAATTGACGGACAACTTTGACACCCCTAGATGGTAATGCATAAAATTAAGTGAATGATAGTGTGACACAATCTTTTATAAAAAGATGATTTTGTTAATAAAAAAGTAATAGAAAATAGTGATAAACACTATAAAAAGTGACTGAAACTCAACATAATGTCTTTTTAAAGTAAAGCATTACTAAAAAAAAGTGACAAGTTTTTAAAAAGTGATAAAAGTTAAAAAAAAAACTGTAAATATTCGAAAAAGTGACAACAGATCGAAAACATTCGAAAAAGTGTCATTCATTCACAACTCTTCTTCTCATCCAACCCCTAGTTCTCTCTCTAATTTCCATCCAAAATTCATCACATCTATTGTTCAACTGAAACTAAAACAACTTATTTTTTCCTTTATTTCTTGAATACTTGTTCTACATAATAGTTTTTACATTTTCTCAGAAGTTTTGATACTGCAGCTAAGGGACGGTTAGAATATGAACAAGGCTAAATACAAGAAAGTTACAACCTTGCTCTATACAGAAATTTACAAGAAATAGGAAATGTTTTGCTGCATTCAAATAACCAACAATTCAATGGTGTTGTTAGATAAAACAGGGGATGCATTTTGGGCTAATGTGCTTAGCAAGCTTCTCACGGTACTTTGCAGCTAGTTCCCTTGGAGACATGGGAGCCCCCTCTTTCGATATGTTCAATTTCTTGATTAAACCTGACATCCATATCAAAATTACAGTGAACGAGTACAAATTTTAAGGGGGGAAATCACAATAGTTATGAAGTCTCAACGGATATCTAATTGGCATATAAACATCCAAGTCATCTCGAGCAAACATGAACATCTAAAGTATGGAAAATAAAAGATTATATTAGGAAATACAAATTACTTCAGGCTCAGTACCATAAGAATTCAATATTCTCATGGTATAATCCATGCAATTGATGCCAGGCAATGCAAATATCACTCCATCAACTCCAATGCCAAAGTTTCTGTCACAGAATTTCATAGCTTGCTCTAGAGTAATTTTAGCCTCCACTGAATCACGATTATCAAATCGACAAACCATATATGTCAAAAATCCCATATTGTCAATTTTAAATTTTCAAAGTTTCCCATAAATCATCAGACAGAATTTATGTGTAAAGTAAACACAGATAAATACGTACACACCCAAATATTTAGGTTATGCAAAACTTACGAGTATGAAATCATTTCCATGTCCATGATACTTGACGAAGTGAATAACACCACTTTCTCTACGATCGAGAAACGAAACGAGAGAAAATTTCTCAGCCTAAATGCCCATTGAAGCAAAAATGCGGGAATTAGGTTTCCGAATAGTGGAAATTGGAAGCATTTGGTAAATGTCTGATTGGAGGCAAAACAAAGAAGAGAATTGGGAGGAGTTGAAAGAAGAATATGAAAAGGAGCGACAATTAATGGTGGCGAACGGCAGCGGCTATTGCCATTGGTATCAGCAAATTGAAGGAAAGGGAAACTGTGTCAAACTGGAGTTTAGAAAGGAACGTATTTTATACTCTTTATTTATAAAGCATTCTATTTTTCAATTTTCTTATTTTTGGGCAATAATGAGCCCAATTTACCCAGAATTTAATGGAGACCCAATTTGGTGCACATTCACAGCACTAGGCCGATAAGAATTAACAACCTCATTATCTAGATGCAAGGTGGAGTTTACACAGCAACAAGAGAATAAAAATTATATTTCATAAATAAGTGTTGAAATTTATTTGTTCACTTTTCAGGTTTTTAATATTTTAATAAATATTAAAATTTAATTAATTGATGCGTGTATCCCGTAAATAAATATTTCAAATTTAGGATTATCTCAACTTCTTTTATCATTTGAACCATCTTTCTTCTCAAGCACAATCTCCACATCATTCACGATCAACCTCCACGATTATTCTACATTACACTTTCATAAATCTCCAACTTTTGGTGGCTTCAACAGTATATTATCCTCCTTCTACTATATAAAAGTATTTTATCTACATTGTGAAAACTATACAATTCGAGACCGAAGGGTAATGGCTAAATTGAAGGATGAGATTAAGGGAAAGCAGAGGGTGGAGATGCCAATACAATAAATAAAAGAAAGTCAGAGGAAAGTCCCAAGAGAACTCCGTCAAAAAAGGTAAAAGTCGTTTGGATCACGCAAAAAATGGTCTGCTAAGAAGTTATTTTCAATTTTTTTTATTATTCATTTGTGAGCTTTATTCGGTTAAAAATTACTATCTAAGGAGATGTGTGAGGGTTTCTATTTGAATGTATTGTTCTAAATTATAGAATGATTTATGACATACAATAGGCCATATGTGACATGTAAATCCAAATGTGAGATTATTATGGATCTGTGACCTGATCGCAGAGCATGACATTGCATCCGTGACCTTATTTGCATGATGATATACACTTATACGTATTTGTGACCTCATTTAGTCTAATATTTCCATTTGTAAGTGATGTTTATGGATCTGCGACCTAATTACATTCCATTCTCTGTATCTATAACATTAAATGCATGATTATATACGATTACATGTATATGTGACCTATTTTTCCTAATTATTCTGTAAACAAATTTACGATCCTGTCTACCATTCTTTGTATCTGTGACCTTGTTTATTTTACTAATAGTTTACATATTTTATTTTAACATTGTTTTCATGTAAACACGTGATATAGGTGAAAATTCATTATACCACAAGATAGTTAGTTTCTTGGAAAAATTACCACTCCAATGACAAAGGTTGTTCTGACGAACCTCAAAACATATCTAAGTGAAGTCCCATGACGTATATTATGGGAACATGCTTTGCGCACTTTTTGGAATGATATGAAATTGTGGTTCAACCACAATAGATACATTATTTTCTATTCATGCAAGTGCATCATCCCAATGAAAATGAAATGTGGGTTTGCATATTAGGTCAATTTGTTAGGTTTTCTTTGGTTGAGTTCTATTTAGTAACAAGATTGAGATGCTCTAGAAATGATTATATACATACACTTGAAAATACTCCTTCACGTTTGAAAAAAAAATATTTTAGTCAACTGAAAACACATGAAGATGTCAGGGATGTGTTTATATCAGCCTGCGAACTTCCAAACCAGGTTGTTGTAGTCTTTATAGAACAGGATGTCGCAATCCTTAGAGCTCTGTATATTATTACATCTTACATGTTTCAAAAAGGTTTCGATCACTACTTGTTTGTACTTGTTGAAGATTTTTTTTGCAATGGATATGTTCCCATAGGGAAGATCCTCTTTGATACTACCTTGAATAAATTGAGAGATGGTCTGAGTAAGAGGACAAGACATTATAGGCTAAGAGCCTATTGGCAGCCTTTCATGTGTGGATATACGAGACGATTCCTAGTCTCGCTGGAACTATTGTCAAAATAATGTCCAAAATGCACCATCAAATCAGGAACTGAATGACAGATGAGCACTCATTCGCTGCTAAACTTGAAGGATCTGAATGCTTCTCAAACCATGATTAATCTTTCAAATATATTGAATTACTGGTGTAGTATTTTATCTATCGTTAACAATATTTTTTTAAACAATCTTATTGAATGGCAGATTCAGATATGTGACCTGGACCTATCGGGCATCGAGATGGCAATGCCGTATATGAATGGGGTCCACTATATCAGACCAGTTCAACCAGATAATACACGTGACGATCGGAGAAAGAAGGTTAGGATGGAAAGTTCAGTTGACCATGCAGGAACAAATGGAAAGCCATGTTCATCTGGTGTAAAACATCTACATTAGTGCTCATGATAATCGATGGTAGTACTGGTCAAGCTTTGTCCTTGAAGATGTGCCCACTTCGCCGATCCTCTATCGAGATGGCATGAGACATATTTCCATGTAAATTCTCCAACAGATGAGGGTCCATCAGCCAACCCTCATTATCCATAGGAACCGCATTCGGCTATGTCGTCTCCGAATGATGTAAGTTGTTATTGAAGTTCTGATAACTGTAGTATCTACGGTTATTCGAGGCCTAAATGATGATATTTTATTGTCATTTGAATAAAATTCTACCCAATTTATGTTATATTACATTTTGTAGGTAAAACTTTATGTTTGATGAAGAATTGGAGAAAAGAATGTAAAATAGCGAAAAAATGGCAAAATACAAAGAACTGTGATTAAATTGGCATTGGTTGACAATTAAGTGGACTTAAGAATTGAATTGCATTATATTAAAAGAATTGAGGACTTGGAGTTCATTAATGGGCCTCAATTTGGAATGTCAATGGGCTGGGACTCCTTAGTGGAAAAGAATAAAAAGTCAACTTAAGATATGCACACACAGAGGTCCATGGAGAAAACTTAGGGGAAAGAGAGATTGCGGCTGAAAATTGGGAGGAGAATACACATCTGTTGGCTGAAAAAAGAGAAAAAAGAAAAAAAAGAGAGAGGAAAATAGTGGGCGACATATTAGAGAGATTACACATTTACACTAGTTGCGAGAAGGGAGGTGAAACAAGAAAGATTGGGTGGCTAAAATATGTTATATTACATATATTATATATACAAATAGAGTCCGGCTGCCGGAATATATTTTACACATATACACTAGCAGACAAGAAATTGAATCCTTTTGAAAGTCAAACATTGTGGCGTCAAGGGATTATATATATACCTATACACATAACACGGAAGAAAAAAGGTAGCCTTGGAAAAAGAAAATACATATACACACGCAGAGAGCTGAGAGAGTTTACACATAGATTACAGCTGCTGAGGAAAAATATATACAGCAAAAGAAGGCAGCTTCACGTTTCGTCAATTTTTGGTGATATCATTCCACTTTTGCATATTTAATTTCGACATCATGTTAGGTTACTTTTTCAATTATATTGGATGAGTGTTTGAACCCTATTTTTATTTTATTCTAACTCAAAACTTCAATTTAGGAATTTCATGTTATTATTTGATTGATTTCACTTACACATTGCACTACTTATTGTTTGATCGCCAATTAAGTAGTTAGTTGCTTGTTGTAGTATATGAATATTCACAATAACTCTAAAACGTGGTAAAATCAACATGTGTAGCTAGAATTAAGTATAATCTCTTTCACACATGCAATCTTGTTGATAATCTAAATCAAATGCACGACTTTCATATGAATTCGAACTAGGAATATGATCGTCTTGTGTTAGTCATAGGTTAGTATATCTTAAGAAAGAACATTTAACATATTAGATTTATCGATTGTCAAAAATGCATGAATTGAATAGAATGATTATTGAGAATTGAAATAGATAGAAATATGGATATACACGATTCCAATACAAGTATTCTCATATTAGAAAAATATAATATTTATTTGCTTTCTTAGAAAATTAGTATAAACAACAAAATACAATTCTCTTTTGTCGCTACATTTCAAATTTGATAAAAACTATTGAACCACAAATTAGACATTATTTCTCTTGGGAACGATACTCTTAACTCACATATTTTATTACTTGTACAACGATCCCGTACGCTTGTGGGTATCACGCGAACAAGTTTTTGACGCCGCTGCAAAGGATTAACGAATTTAATTTTAGTTTAGTAGTTTATATTATGTTAGATTTTTTTCTATTTTTTTTCTATTTTTAAGCTTTAATTAAAATACATGACCTCTTTTTATTTCAATCTTAGAAGGTTTCCATCAGTTTATGAAAGCCACCGACGAGGTTGATCTAGCTCTAGCTCCAATAGATCACAAAATCGAAAGAATATTCAGAAATCGCAGAAAATAACAAGTCAGGCAAGGAGAATGTTTGATAATCAGAATCAACCACAGAATCAGGTTCAAGTTCAAAATCAACTGTCGCATCAGCCAAATTAACATAGAACTATCCAGAATGAAGCTCCCATTTTAGTTGGAGATTATGTAAATTAAATCCCTGCACCAGTGCAACCCGCTGTTGTTTATCCTCCTTTCGGACAACCTAACTTTCAACTCAGATAAGATGTCATAAATCTTTTCCAAAATCATTAAGATATCAGGTTTCTCAAAAAATTTACGGAGAATCTTCATGAACATATTTCAGCTTTTCTCATATTATGTGAAGTTATTAGTCACGAAGGGATATCAACATGTATATTCCGAATGCGATTATTCCTCCATACTTTGAAGGATGTCGCAAGAGAATGGTTCCTTCATTTACCTCTAGGGAGCAACAATCATAGAATGATATGGTTCAAAAGTTCACCATGAAATTCTCCCCACTCTCTCAAGTTCACCAAATCAGGAATGAAATCCATACCTTAAAGCAGAAGGACCTTAAGAGTTATTCTGAAGCATGGGAGAGATCACGAAGGGATATCTGCAGATGCATTCCGAACGAGACTATTCCTTCATACTTTAAAGGATGCTGCAAGAGAATGGTTCCTCTGTTTACCTCCAGGGAGTATACAAACATGGAATGATATGGTTCAAAAGTTCACCATGAAGTTCTTCCCACCCGCTCGAGTTCACCAGATCAGGCTTGAAATCCACACTTTCAAGCAGAAAGATTTCGAGAGTTATTTTGAAGCATGGGAGAGGTTCACGAATTTGTTTAGAAAATGCCCTAGCCTGGACATTCCTAAGCAGACTCAACAATATCTCTTCTATTACGGGCTACACCAAGAATTCAAAAATATGATAAATGCTTCAGCAGGAGGATCAATGATGAAACTTGAGACCGATGAGGCTAATGAATTGTACGAAAAGATAGTCGATAATCAATCGATGTGGCCAATAGATAGGGAAGCTCTAAGGAAAAGAGCATGGGTGCATAACGTGGATGCAAGGACAACATTGCCGGTACAAATGGAGGTTCTTACGATGAAAATGGATAATCTATCTCAATCAGTTAACATAGTACACCAATCACCACCTGTGTGCGAAGGTCGTGGAGCAAACCACACTACTACATGCTGCCCTTTGGCTTTTACACATTCTACTCAGCCCGAAGAAATTAGCTATGCATAGAACTTTCCGAGACAACAAAACAATCCCTACTCCGACACTTATAATTCAGGTTGGAGAACCATCCAAATTTTTCATGGTCAAACAATTAGGGGCAAGGACATAGACAAGGAGGAAACAATCAGAACAGGCCACCGGGTTCCAACATCAGCAACAACGAGAGAAAAAAACTATCATTGGAAGATTTGGTATCTCAGTACATCTCAAAGACTGAGACCAATTTTTAGAATCAACTGGCCTCGATCAAAAACTTGGAACATCAAGTGGAATAGATAGCAACCACATTATCAGGCAGAACTTATGGAACTCTACCTAGCAATACTAAGACTAATCCTGGGGAGCAAGTCAAAGTAATCACTACACGTAGTGGAGTTCAACTGCCTGAAATACATGTAAAGCGACCAGTAACTATCATAGAAAAGTTACTTACATCAGGCGAGGAGCAAGCGGATAAGTTAAACAAAACCTCAAGGGAAAATCAAATTGAGTTATCAGGTAGTTCGTAGGTGAAGGCAACTACTCCTGTCAAAATATATATACTTCCGATCTCATTTCCATAGAGACTGCAGAAACATAAGCTCGATAAATAATTCTAGAAATTTTTTGATGTGTTAAAAAAGATGCACATTAACATACCGTTCACTGAAACTTTAGCTCAGATGCCCAGCTACACCAAGTTTAGGAAATATATTCTATCAAACGAGAGGAGGCTGGAGGATAATGAGACGGTCATGCTTTCCGAGGAATGCAACGCAATTCTCCAACATAAGTTACCACTAAAGTTAAAAGATCCAGAGAGTTTTACTATTCCTTGCAATATTAGTAACTTACATATAGATAAAGCATTATGTGATTTTACAGTTTCACTACAGTTGGCTGACAGATCGATCAAGCATCATTGAGGCATTTGTAAAAACATCTTGGTGAAAGTAGATAAATTTATTTTCCCAACAGACCCTCATTATCCTGGATATGGACTTCTGGCTCATTTTGGGTCGTTCATTTTTAGCAACGAGAAGAGCTCTGATTGATGTGTAAAATGTTTCGTTGATATTGAGGTTAGATGATGAGGAACTGAAAATCAATGTTTTTAGAGCTTTCAAATTTAAGATTGAACCAAATTCTTGCATGGAAATTGATGTAATCAAGAAAGCTGTAACATAGACGATCACCCTCAGGACCCTCGAAGGCTTGCTTGGTGCATTCTTAGGATTTACCATCAAATAACGAGGAAGCAGATGTATGTGCAAATTACTGACGGGATTTCGGTTCAAGACTTCCAATAATGTTGCTGAGTATGAAGCCTTACTGGCGGGACTTCGGTTAGTAAAAGAACTGCAAGTGAAAAGGGTAGTCATCAGTAGCGATTCACAACTGGTGGTGAATGAAGTAAATGGGAACTTTGTGGCCAGAGACAAACACATGGTTGCCTATTTGAAGTTGGTAATAAACTCCCTGCCCAACTTCGAAAAGTTTGAACTGATCCAAGTGCCACGCCAGGAAAATTCTCATGCAGATGCATTGTCAAAATTGGCCAGTAGCAAAAACTCAGAACTGCTGAAGGTGGTACCAATCGAACACCTAGCTGAACCCTCTATCAAGAAGGGCGAAGAGTTTATGCGGATTGAAAGTACACCACCTTGGATGCTACCCATCTTAGCCTACCTAAAAGAGCAAACTTTGTCGGAAGATGAAATCGAAGCGCGAAGGCTTCGGAGAAGAGCTGCTCACTTTATCCTACATGATAATATTCGGTATAAGCGAGGTTTCTCCTCCTTTCTCCTCAGATGTACAGGGGGAGAAGATGAGAATTACATCCTAAGAGAAGTTCATGAGGACGTTTGTGGAAATCACTCCGGAGGACTAGCCCAGCACATAAAATACTCATGTATGGATATTATTGGCCAACCCTGAAAAGGGATGCCATTGAATTTGTGCGAAAATATGATAAGTGCCAACGCTTCTCCAGTATGCAGAGGCTATCCTCTCAAGAGCTTACCGTTGTAACCAGTCCCTGGCCATTCGCCAAATGGGGCGTGGATTTCATTAGCCCACCGCCCAAAGGAAGAGCAAACGCACACTTCGCCATAGTTGTAATTAATTACATCACAAACTAGGTAGAAGCAGAGCCTTTGTTGAAAATTACTGAAGCAAACACTTTCAAGTTCATTTGGAAGAACATCATATGTCGATTCGGCATACCTCACTCCCTGGTTTCAGATAATGGCAAACAGTTCGACAACAAGAAGATCCGAGACTTATTTGATGAGCTAGGAATTAGAAAGCATTTCTCTTCGTCTCATCATCCCCATGCGAATGGTCAAGTTGAAGCAGTCAATAAAACCATAGAGCTCACCTTGAAAAGGAAGCTATACACCTCGAAAGGAGCCTGGGCGGACGAACTCCCCCAGGTCCTCTAGGTCATCAGAACTACTTGCAAAATAGCCACTAGGGAAACTCCGTTCTCCATGACTTATGAACCCAGGCCATGAGCCCTGTAGAGGTTGGTATTCCTTCTCCTTACCGCATACACTTCAACGAAGTGACAAATGAAGAGTTGAGGAGTCTTGAGCTAGATTTTCTTGAAGAAAAGAGAGATGACTCTCAGGTCAAACTCGCTTCCTACCAGCGTAAGATGATGCATTTCTATAACGCCAGAGTGATGAAGAGAATGTTTCGCATCGGTGACTTGGTGCTCCACAAGGTTTTTCCTTCAACTAAGGACCCCGGCACAGGGACTTTGGAGCCAAACTAGGAGGGCCCATACAAGATAGTTCGGGAAATTTGGCCCGGCACTTACACCATGGAAGACCTGGAAGGAAAGACGATGCCTCACCCCTGGAATATTGAGCATCTAAAGAAGTATTACCGGTAGGAAGCGTGTAACCTTGTAAACCTCGCAATCAAATGAATGAAATGTTTTCTGCTTCACTTAGTTCTTGCACCAACAAACTTCAAACAACCTTGCCGAGGTGCAAGCTCCCCCCAAGGAATCACCTCTAAGGAGAGTCTGTGTAGTCAGAGGTGGTACGGGTGCCATCTTTGGTGAACCAGTCAAGTGCACAAACTTCAAACAAGGTGCAAGCTCCCTTCAAGGAGTCACCTCCAAAGAGAGTCTGCGTAGTCAGAGGTAGTGCGGGTGCCATATGTGATGAAGCATTCAAGTGCACAAGCTTCAGATAGCCTTGCCAAGGTGCAAGCCCCTCCAGAGGGGTCACCCCCAAGGATATCTGTGAAATCAGAGGCGGTTCCACGTATGATGAAATAGAAAGTGCATTCATCAAACAACCTTCTCGAGGGGTTACCCTCAAAGACATCTGCGTAGTCAGAGGAGATGTGGGTGTTGTCTCTGATGAAACAAGACTTGCACGTCAGAATGATTGGACTATTCATTGGCTTCTTCCATTTTATTAAAGTGGTTAAGCAAGCCGATACGATTTACTTTGTTATTCATTGGCTTCGTCCATCTTATCAATTGGTTAGAACCGATGCGATACGATTACACAACAATTTACTATTATTACCCGTCCGAAGTAGTATTGGAAGAAGTGAGTACTTGAGCAATAAAATGGAAATAAACAGAAACGACAATACTTGGAAGCAAACTTCATTAGTTACAAATGAGAGGCCGAAGCCATTACATAGGAAATGAAGTTACAAAACCCCTAATCTAAGTCCACAATGGCCTCGGCTTCGGCCTGCTCTTCCCTGACCTCCTCCTGGGGAACTTCCTCTTTACCTTCCACTTCGGCTGTTGGCCGACCACCAGTGGGACCACCGCATTCTTCCTCGAGAAATTTGATGTCCAAGTCTGGGTGCCTCTCACGCAGGTGGGACATAATCTCTTTGGCCGCCCACAATTTGGTGAAGACATCATACTCTGGCATTTTATCAAAATTGTCCTTATAATTCTGGACTATCGCCTCGCCAATTATTTTCACCTCTGCCTTTAGAGAATCAATCTCTTCAGCCTGGACCTCAGTGAGTTTTTTCAGCTTGGCCTTCTTTTTGTTCGCCCCCTCAAGGGCCTCAGAGGTGAGCCTTTGATGCTCGTTGGACTGGTCGATCCTCTTGGTCAGAGCGGCCACTTGTGAAACCAACTCGTGCAGTTCGTTCCTCAACCGATTAACTTGTATCTCAGTCGAGTCTAGCTTCACTTCTGCCTCAGTCCTTTCATCCTCCGCCCGCTCAGCCTCTTTATTTGCTGTCTACACCTCAGCCTCCCAGTTTAACGAGGCCTCCAGCCTCTTCTCCAGGTCATCGTTCTTTTTTCGGAGGCCTCTGACCAGATCCTCTGTTGTTGCCCCAGGACTTAGCGCTCTAGCCATACAGGCATTATTGGCAGCGAAGAGGTCCTCAATGTCGTAAGAGGCGACGTGGTCAGCCCAGTCCACGGTCCAATACTTGTTGTGGACCCTCACAGCTGAGGCGGTCTCCGGAGGGAGTATCTCTAGCACTGGCTCGAGGAGGTCTTCGTCGTTCTCCCCAAGAAATTAGTATCTTTACCTCGAGCTGGAGTAGCGACAGGCCTCTTATGCCTCTTTCTCGCCGCTCCTCCGCAAAATAGGCAGTTATCGGCACAATGGCCTGAGGAATGGATGAAGAGGCCGCCACGGTCACCCCAACATCAGAAGGAGAAGCGGTTGCACCAGATGGAGTTGGAGCAGAGGCTCCAGATGGGCTGACTCTTTTCTTTCTCTTAACGAGGGAGGCTCCTTCCTCCATCTCATTTTTTTCAACTGGCTACTGTCCAACCTTGCTAATAGTAAGTAAACGCTCCGGCTACTTCTTGTAAGCATCCGAGTTCGTTCTCAATGCCTTCGCCTCTGCCACCAATTTGCAGATCGTGGCAAATTGGGCATCGGCACTTTCTTCTTGGCGAAGTCCGCTGCGAGCAAAACATAAAAGTCTAAGTATTCACCAATAAGGGCAAAAGCGTGAAAGAACTAAAGCAAGGTACTCACCTAGGTTAGACATCAGCTCGTGTAGAACGAAGTGGGTATTTTAGTTGATAATCTCCTTAAAACTCCTCTCCAATGGAGGCGTCTGATAGAGCTGACTTATTATACCCCAGTCCTCCTTGGTTATTTCACACCTCGGAAGGGAGCCTAAAAGCAAGATATATTAAAACCATAAGCAAAAATACAAGTGAAATCAGCTCGGGAAATGAACTTACTGAAGGTTGAGTATAATGTGGGAATGATAAGATGCGCCATGGGATCGCCCTCCTTTGACAGAAGAGGGAAACCCAGTGATAATAAGGGAGTGAGACCCTCAGGGCGCCATATAATACCAGCCCTTAGTCTCGCCTCCCCCAGCCACGTACTTCGACAGAAAAATGGAATGAAACACGTTAAATGGCATATCTGCCCTTATGCTGCCCCGACGCTACAACATACACGTCCCCACCATCTGGGACCATGAGTTCGGGTTAAGTTGCGTTGGGGCCAAATCGTATGAACAAAGCACTAGCCTAAAAATTGGATGGAAGGGAAGTCTGAGGCCGACCTTAAGAATACTCTCACTTATAGCCACGCACCCGGCCTCGGATAACATGCCCTTTCGTGGGGCTCAGGTATGATCAATTCTATGTTATAAAGGATCCTAAAAACTCCAGTATCTCCGTAGTAATTTTGGAAGGGTATTTTGAAGCCCTCCATTGAACCGAAGTGTCTACGGGAGAGTTTAGTCATTTCCAAATGTTTTCTCTGGCCCTAATAGCCCTACTAAGCTCATCCGAAGATAATAGCATGGGTTCTCTCAGAGCAGAACTCTCCTCGCCATGCCCCTCTTCACTTTCCCTCACAACAGAAGAATCACTCGCCATTTCGGAATTTTCAAAGGTATCTAGAGAAAAAGGAAATGAAGTTGGAGAATACTAAGATATTACCTACTATAACGGACGACGCTAGTCACCGGTCGGAGTCTGGCAATGGTCGCCGAAGTTTGCTACTGGTAATCACTGGAAACAACACAAAAGAAACAGAATGCAGGGATTATTGAGTATTTTGGAAATTTTTGTGAAAGTAAAAAGCTTTGAAAGGGAGGAAATGGGCCTTTTATAGACATACTAAGATTCACTCCAACCGTTGGATTAATTCCAATCACATCTGGGCCACCCAAATCTAAGACTCCAAGATCATCGTTAAATTCAAAACTCACAAGATGAACGACCATGATAAAGCAGTGGGCTTCACGTACAACTCAAAAGCATTGCCCCGAGAAATTGAGCCATCGCCATCATTACCATTCATGGAAAATGAGGCGTGTCTTGGAAGCAGCGACGCCCCATTTACGTGTCTTGGGAAGACGCGAAAACCTTCAGATCATTGGCACAAAATTCAAGACTGTCTCTTCAGAGCTATCGCCTTACTTCCGAATTTCGCATTGCAACAGCTCTCCTCAAGAGTTGTCAACCCATATCACTTCGTCCAGAGCAGAATTTCATGTTGCAACAACCCCTCACAAGGTCGCCAACTCCTATGTCTTCGGTCGTAATGGCTTTGCGTTGCAACAGCTATCCACGAGAGTTGTCAACCCATATCACTTCGGCCATGGCAGAATTTCATGTTGCAACAACCCCTCACAGGGTTGCCAACTCCTATCGCTTCCCATATCACTTCGGTCAAAGCAGAATTTCATGTTGCAACAACTCCCCACGGGGTTGCCGACTTCTATAGCTCCGATAATGTCGCGACTTCGCTTCAAATCACTATTCTATAAAGTCACCATCCCTCCATTCGTCTAGCATCGGCCCCTCTTCCCCATGTGTCCCAACATCTACTTTAATAGTCCTTGTATTATATGAATATCCATACATGGACTTGCAGGACTATTGTTACGGGCCTAAGCCAAACCCCCATCTCACTTGTAGCGTGTCGCAGGGGCCGTTCGCATCGCGCCACATGGTAGCCGAGGCGATTACGCATGAGACGATGTGACTGCACAAGCCGAAGCGATTACACGGGATGAACTAGATAGATTCTAGCAAAGGAACCGAACTCATCTGCGATACACCGCGGATGCAAAAACTCGTACTTCGCTTCTACAACTCCACTCCTGCCTCACATTGTCCCAACGAAGATCTCTCATACAAAGATCTTCCCAAAGTCAAATCCCTGATTGATGGCACGTGTGGTAGGATCCAAACGGTCAAATTCAGCTGTTTTTGTCAGAAACATTCAATACCAGCCAATCTATGGAAAGACAGATTGACACCTAGGATGAGAAGAGCCCTGAGGATCTGATAACGCCTGTCTTCTCATCCGACGGCTCTCCTCTTCCCATTCTTGGTATAAATATNCCAAAGTCAAATCCCTGATTGATGGCACGTGTGGTAGGATCCAAACGGTCAAATTCAGCTGTTTTTGTCAGAAACATTCAATACCAGCCAATCTATGGAAAGACAGATTGACACCTAGGATGAGAAGAGCCCTGAGGATCTGATAACGCCTGTCTTCTCATCCGACGGCTCTCCTCTTCCCATTCTTGGTATAAATATACCCTATTTGTGCCTGAAAAAGGATTCGAATCCCACTCTCTCCAACAAATATGGCAAACCTGAGTAACTTTTCTTTTCCCCACACATCGACACCTTTATCATGATGCACCTCTACCATCCGTTTTCCCGACGAGTGTTCCACCATCGGTGAATTATTTTCCGGTTGAACATAAACTGACTTGACCGTCGGAGTGCTCGCGGCCGCTCCAACCCCCATGGGAAAGGCCACGGGTGACTGACGCCATGTTAGGTGTGCAGGGAAGAGTTGATTTGAAGACTTTTTCTGTTGGTCACATCGAAACCATTTTTCGAGGTCAACATAAACAATTATATGAATTCTATAAACATTGACCATACTACAATCAACAATGCACTAGTTTTGTTGGTGCAAAAGTAAAACTTGATCACATCGCATGATATACTGATTGCAATGAATGGAAGTAATATTTTGTTAAAATGTGTCACTAAAGTAAAATTCAATCACATAGCATGACATATCGATGGCAACGAAAATACATTCAATTTTTGTCGCAGATTGGAATCTTAAATTGAGACTTCAACATACTTTTGAACTACTTACAAAAATACAATACAACAACGACAATAACTCTGTTAAACTGTACGAGAAGATTCAATTTGTGAACTTTCGAATTATGACCTAAAATGTTGATTAAATTAAAATATCAACTAGAGAGATCTGTATTGGGCGGACAGCAAGTTTGTATTTTAGGGAGATGAATTTATATTTTAAGGAGTCCGTCTACAGAAGGCAATTGCACTTTTGATTTCAGGAAACTAATTTAACAGTGTGTGTGTGTACACACACCTAACTTTTGAATTTTCAAAAATGTATGATCTAAAAAATAATTTGTGCATAGTTAATATCTGATTTATAATTTTTTTCCCAGATGCAAGTCCATGGTCCGATCATCAAAGAAGCCTATGTCCA
>CAIGRO010264337.1:0-11315 GCA_903798355.1 Fraxinus baroniana
CAGTTGGATTATATTAAGACTCAAAAAATTTGAGCATACGAATTTCAAGATTGGTCCGCTCAAACGAGCCACCATCTTGTGGAGGCATGTTAAGGGATAAAATCTCACATCGAATAAAGATGAAAACATATACCAATTTCTAAAGGTTTAGGTTACTCATCTTAATAAGGTTAACATTTTAAAATAGAACCCCGAATCTTAACATGATATCACTGTTAAGGGATAAAATCTCACATCTAATAAAGATGAAAACACAGACCAATTTATAAAAGTTTGGGTTACTCCTCTTAATAAGGTTGACATTTTAAGATGAACCACAAATTTTAACATGGTATCAAAGTCCGTTAAGCTCTAACGAGCAATTTGATTCGATTAAGACTAAAAAAATGAACATACAAATTTCAAGATTGATCTACTCAAACGAGCTACCATCTTGTAGGAACATGTTAAGGGATAGAATCTCACATCGAATAAAGATAAAAACATAGACCAATTTATAAAGATTTAGGTTACTCTTAATAAGGTTGACATTTTAAGATGGAACCAACCTCAAATCTTAACAAATCATACATATAGACTTGCACATAAATGATAAGCAACAAAGAAGTACTGAGTATATAATTAATGTTGAACTAAATAAAAATACATAAAGAAGGAATTCTGATTTTTGCAAAAATTAAATTTTTGAGCAAAAAGCAATTTTATTGAGTAAAATGACACACTTCCCTCTTTTCCGATTTAGTTCACACGGTGAATAGCAAAATAATTAGTATTAAATTTCAGATTTTACCAATCTGACGTTTCCACAAATTTCTAATTCCATTACTCCATGAAAAATTATTGTGCATAGTTTTTCCCATATAACATCAAATGATCAAACCAGGCTACATTAACTAGCCTACTACGAAGTGCAATCAACAAATTAAACAGAGATTTTTATTCACACTTATCTAGGGCACATGTAATGCTGAACAGAAAATAAAATTAGCAAAAACAAGAGAAATTATTTAAGGATTTCACTCACCTAGTACAGATGACAATTATTTTTTGAAGTTGAGACTGAATGGACCTCAATCTGAAGAGATTTAGTTTAAACGTCTCAGGGAGCATTTCGACCGTCAACGCCTCAACATCACTCACAAGCTTTAACAAACCAAGCCTCAACAAGAGATCAAGCTTTTCTCCACTGCACTCTGGTTGTTCAGCTTCTGCAGAAACATTTTTTAAATGAAATTGTTCACAATACAATGTTCTCTGATTGAAAGTTTCACAAGGATTTTAAAAAGGTCAAAGGAACAGGTAAAGCAAACAGTACACGGAATGAAGAAAAATTAAAAGCCAAAGTCACCAAACAAACCTGCAACAGTGTTGGGTGGAACATCCAATGTCGATGTCCTTAAAATGGTACCTCCAGTCCGGAGCATTGTAGGAGAAGGTTCTTGACTATATCTTCCATTACTTAATCCCAGAGCTGATAGAGAATCCAAGAGTTCATCCCAGATCTGATCTGACTCCGCCATTACAGCAGAAAGCCATTGCTTTACAAAGGGTAAAGAGTGAAGGCCATCAATAGGAGATCCATAACGATTGGCAAAAGCACTTCTAAGGTATTCATAACCAGCAGGCCCCTTGATGAGTGGTTGCAACATCTTGATGCGTGCTTTGCTTATGTCATGCTTGAGTTCCTGCCAATGATTGGTGTATAATTTTAAATCCACAAACTATTAAAAGTTAATTTTTTAAAGCAAAAAGTTCCTGGAAGTGGACCAAGACACCAGCAGCATCTCAATTTCATTGGCAAAGCACTCCAAGGGGAAAAAAAAAAACATAAAAATAAAATTTGGTTTGCTCCATAAAGGTCCTAATAACATATCAAAATTTTAAGAAGCCAATGTGTGACACAGATTCTTGCTTAGATTCCAAAACATAAGAAATGTAAAATGCAAGTCAAGTTCTTGGTTCTTAGATCCCTCTCCAGGATATACTGCTCCTTGTGTCTTCACTTTTCCTTCTTTTGCACTTTTTTAGAGCATCCTCATTCTTACTCCAATTCTTTTTCCAGAGAAATAACTTCCGTTTTGTCAACGCTAAAATTATATATGGACAATAAAGCGATCAAATCCAGCACATTATGTTCTCATAATCATAGGAATATAACAGCAAACATTAGTATGTTCTGCTCAAATAGAAGTCAACTAGATGAAACAGATAATTTTGCCACACACTTTAGGATGGACAATGGACCACCAATGCAAAAAGTTGATAAAGTGCAATTAATTCTTCATAAAGCAATATAAATACACCTCTTGGTAACCAGAATGAATTACAGTTTAAAAGGATAACTACAGTTTATAACCTCGACAAGAATCATCAAAAGCTCAACACCAGGAAAAAAATATCAAGTAGGAAACTTTAATGATAAAAGACATTGGACCTGACAACGCACCTGAATCTGCTGGAGAACATTACGCAAGCCCCTAATCACCAAAGTAGCGAATGAAGCAGTAGATATATCTCTAGCTTGAGAAATTTCATTAAGTTCTTTCAGTAGCTTGTAATGAGTAGATTTCAATTCATCCTCTTTAGCAGGTGCAGAAAGTTTCTGCAATGTGACCAATGCAAATTCCAAGATCCTTCCAAGATATTCCATGTCCAATGTTCTTGATTTCAACACCTAAATAAGTCAAAAATGGAACTAAAATGTGAGAATTTCCAAGTAAAAGCTAAATACAAGGAATTGAAAGTGGAGTTGGAAGCTTAATAATTGCAAAATTAAGATTATAAACCTGTGAGAGAATATCCATGTCAATGCTTTGATCTATCTCTTGTCTCCAACTTGAAGGAGCCATTTCAATCAGTTCATCCCGGACTTCTTGTATGAGCTTAAGAACCCAGCTATAATCAGGGTTGTCAAGTTTCAAAGATTCCATGACACCATCCCAGAAAGCCTTCTCCATCGTGTCTCTCACCTTTGTCTACACAATGACAAAGGATAAAATCAAAATGATTTTACATTATTCTATATACACCATACGAAACATAAGCACAGTTAATGAACAGAATCCAAGGACAGGAACTCTTCGATATATCTTTTTTGGCAGTCGTGACTCAGGGATGGGGAAGCTCAAAGTGACTTAGGCTAACCTTGATGCTCCCTAGGTCATCATTAGTGACGTTCAAGCCATCCGCTAAACCACTATCAATCCCATGGACAATCTCATTGACAAGCATTTCATTATCCTTTACCAGCCTCGAACTGGTGCTCAGATGACCATCTAAAACACTATGAGAAGCAGAACCAATTTCGCCAAATAAGGAATCGTCCCCCTTGGACAAAGAGGGAACAATGTACCCCACCCTATTATGACCTTCCACCACATTATCATCTCTAGAATCACAACTTGGAAAGCTGCGTGATGAGCCAGCAGCACTTGAAAAAACATGATCAGATGAGGATGCCAGTGAACTCCCCAGCACCACGACATCAATAAACCTCGTCCGTGTATCAGAAAGAGCACTTTCCATGCGTTCAAGCCCAGCATTACCACTCAATTGCTGTATTTTCGACTGCAGAAGCTTCAGGTTCTCACTCACCTAAAATAACAAAGATAGCACACGAAAGTCATACCCAGTTAAAAAGGATTTAACTGAAAGAAAATGACTGAACATAACTTGGGCCGGCTCATACCTGATCAAGGAATACTTTCATGAGTTTGTGATCACCATTATCTCTACCTGGGATCTGCTCGCAAGTCTGTATCCTCAAGGCCTCAAGATCACAAGCAGCTCGTACTAAATCCTCCTCTAAAGATTTGATGTCCTTAACCTTCCACATGACAAAGCAATACAGGTAAGAACACCATGCTTTATCAAATGTTTCCAGCTGGGAACTGAATTTCAGCTGACCAGCAGTGGGCAAGCCTGATTCCTTTAATGTAGACTGAATAAGCCCTTCCAAAATAATTCCAACCAATAATTCGAACTCTTTAATGAAGGTTTCTGCAGCCTCAGCAAGATGAGTCTCATTCTCCCCCTTCCCACTGAAAATAACGTCTGGATGTCCTAAAATCATGTAAGCACAAAGAAAAACTCGCACTGGATACCTATGTAACCTAGTAGAACCATTAGGTACCGCACTTCTAGATCCTATTTTTTTCACCCCTGTGCTTCCGGAAGCATTAGGGGTGCCAACACTTTTGCCTAGCGTTGCTACTCGTTTGAGCAGATGTTTAATGTTCTCCAAATGGAAATTATTATTGGCACTACCAGTTTCCTGTCTAATAGCAATGCGGCTTTCAAGTCGGTCAAGTAAAGCTTTTGCAGTTTGAATGGTAGCGCCAGACTCAATCAGCATAGCAAGCCTCTCAAATGGCATTAAATCGATAGATTTTCGATTGATTTCCAAAGATGCATATGCTTTTGCCAAGTCATGTGTGGTTCCTTTCAGCTTCATAAACCGCATCCAGCACCTGAAAAACAATATATTAGCCTCTGTTGGATACTAATATATAAATGGTTTATAGATAAAACAAACATTAATTTCAACCACATATTCATAACTACCACTCATTATTATCCACACATTTCGTGGGAGCCGCTATGATTCCTCTTTATAAACCATTTAAAAATTTGCCAAACAGAGGCTTAGATGTCATTCTGATACATTCATTTATCCCAGATGTGGAGGGTTACATAAATCATAAATATATAGCTTTACACTAGATCTGAAAACAAGCTCAGTCAGCCACATACTCGTCCAGTATCTTTAAGAGCCAATGTAAGATAACTTCCCTCAGGCTCAACACATCACACTCTTCATGCAGCTCAAGCGGCTTCACAAATTTATTCAAATCCTAATTTTAGAAAACGAAGCATTTTAATACATAGGTTGAAGCAAACATAATATTTGTCCATTCATAGATTCAAGTCAATTTGACAGAAAAACTAAATGCTGTTAAAAGAAGATGATGAGAATGAGACAAGAGAAAGAAAAAGGATAATTAAAAGCGAGTTCAACTGATCTACAGAAGGGACTTTGGATGGGAAGGGGTGGAGAGATGACGAGCAAAAGAATGTGAAGTCTCTATCACAATGGACCTAAATCTTTATTTTTTCTGAAAGCGATAAGCAGTACAGAGAGCCTGAACAAGTGCAGAAACAAGAATCTAAAATCACAAAAACACTGAACTGAGACACATTTCAGACAATCGAGCACTTAAACATTCACATATATGATACATACATGGACATGCAAGAATCTTAGCGTTTATATACCTTGCTAGCTTACTTGACAGACGCTCCCCATGCTTAATCATTTCTGATGAGACCCGACTTGGGAAGCGCGCATTTGCCCTCTTCCTTAAGTACTCTGTCCTATGTCTCTTGGCCTGGTATTTGGAAAAAGAAAATGAAAAAGGACAGAATCCCAAAGAAGTTAAAAGGGGAAAATATATATGTAGAACTAATATATACTGTATGAAGAAATGCATTTTCCTGAATTTCCAAATAAAAGAATACCCTCTGCAGCCGATCTTCCAGTTGCTCCTTTATTTTGTTTCTCACTGTCTCCCGTTGACTGCAGATAGAGTTAGCTACTCGCAGAACCTTCAAGGACCTAGCATGTGCCCTAGATTTCTCCGCTTCCAATAATCCTAATCGTTTCTTCTCAGCAGCAGCACGCTTCTGGTGAATAGCTGCTCGAACACACTCCTTATACTTGCTCTCCTGATTCAGTTTTCTCATCAAGGACTGTACAGCCCTTTCTCTCTTTACTGCCCTGTGTTGTCTACAAACTTTTAGAAGCACCATTCGGTTTACCTCTGCCTGATGCACACGTGATTTCACTTTCACCCCAAGCTCGTTGCACTTTCTCATGAAACCCATTTCTACTCCGTTTTTAGCAGCTTGCCGCAGCTCATCCATTCTAGCCAAGCGAACCTTAATATTGTTTAGGATGCTCAACCTGATTGTATAGCATCAAAGGAATATAAGAAAGATTATCATTTTCATATTTTATGCTCAATTGTTTTCTACTATAATCTAAAGTAAAATATATATTTTTTTCATTTTACTTGTTCAAATTCAAATGGTAATATTACCCTAGCACCTTGGTCCAAAAAATCAGGAACAGAAAAAGGGAAAGTATTGAAAAAGAAATTACCTCTTCTGCTCAGCTGCATTAAGCTTGGTTTCAAGTTGCCCACCTGTCACTTTCTCTGGCAAAGATGAACATGCACGAGATATTGTCTTTGTTCTTGCTTTGCTTGATAATGACGCATAGAATTGCTGCATTCCACATACATTACCATTAAAGTTGGGAGCTCTATGCATGTCAAAAGTTGCAGAAATAGACACATTAGTATTTACATTTTAATAATATAGGCATTGAGCCAGGAAAATTTTATTATTTATAAGAGAAAATTTCAACTATTAACATAGCTATGTCAACATCCACTTCATTCCGAAAACTTTGAACAAGCTGTACTAAATTTGTAGCCCATTATGTACAAAAATTAAGTTTAAATGAGATGCAGTAGATAAATATTTACATAAGCTCATTGACTCAAAGCTCCAATAGCGAAAATTGGGTAAATATGGAAAAACAATCTGTGTTTTTAGTTAATATCAACCAAGAACTTAACCAAATATCATCAGTTCGGCTAAATCAAACCTAATTGAGGTTTAATAAAATATGAAACTCTGCCCTCACGTCTACACGTCTCTTTGGTTTCACAGTCCACATGCCAAACTCCAGTCAAATCCTGTCCTGCTTAGGATGGTTCCGCATGACCAAGAACTGAGCTGCAGTTACAGCATAATGCCATAGATTCTCTCCTTAAAGGGGTCCCCCAGATTTTCAGTCTTGTCTAAATAATTAGTCTCCTTTGTCTTCTTAAACCGAAAGAACTAGAAATCAACTCAGTAGTAAATTTTTGTTCAATAATTTAACATTCTTAATGCGCCTTCATAGTATCATATTTGTCATTTCAGATCAGAAGAGTCAAAATTTAGTTATTGCATTTGATATTTATGAGTTCAAAATGTCAGTTTTTCCAATGAATATTTAAGTGCATGATAAATAACAGAAAACAATACTCAATCTCTTTCAAAGAAACGTTGGGAGGAAATCATACTACAACAAATGCATGAAACATAACAGAAAATTGAATCAGCAAGCTGAATTTTCGTGGAAACCTCAATATTGCAACTACATATGCACACGAACTATGATGCAAAATCACTTTCAAAACTCTTTTTTTCTCAAATTCATTTTCAATTACACATTATCACGATAAAATATTTTGCAAGTAAGCCCAAAACATTTACCTACTTTTTAACAACGCGTTCTTCAAAAAATCACTATTCCAAAACTCATTTTGCCCCCCAAAAAAAATCAAATCAAATCAAATCCCCCCAAACAAAAGAAGACTCTATTTAAGAAGAAGGAATTATAATGAGCACAGTGCACATTACATTCAGCCAGTGGCGAAGTCAACACCCGGCGAGGTGGCACAGTCGCCCGTGCTGCCTCCACCCAAATTTACAAGTTGTGAAGGAGCGCATTTGGCAATCACCATTGTTGCAGCCAACTGTAAGACGGGAGGTTAAGTAGGTGTTTGGTGGGGATTAAAAATAATTTTTTAGTAAATTGTAATAGAAGTTTTTGAAATGTGTGGTTGAGAAACCGTGAAACCCGTGAAAGATATAGTTAAATATTGATTGATCGACTTTAACTTAGATTAAAAACTGATTTTAATTCGAAACAAACAGGGCTAAGAATCAAGGGAGAGGGAGTAAGATAAGTGTTGGATTTGGACCAAAAATTCTTTTGGCATTTGGGCTTCTTTTAAATAGGCCCATTAATATTATAAATTGATCCATAGCCTATATAGGTCATATGCCGAAACTGATTGCAAATTTGCAAGCATACACGGAAGACTTCAAACCCTATTCTCACTAGACTGCGCAGCCCGATCCAATGCCAAATGAATTGGAGTTGGGACCTGCTTGCCATCGAGTCGCTGACATCGACCTCCACCACGGTCTACCGCCGCGAGCTTTTCTTCTTCTTTTTTGTTTTTGTTATTTTTGTTTCATCATTAAAATTTTAAAACAAGTTAAAACAGAAGAACTCTGCTGCCCTCCGCCACACCAATTTTCACTTTCCCCTCTTGCGGTTTTACTAGTGGCACTTTACTCCCAGTATGATTTTAGGTTTTGGGACAAAAAATAAACATCATGAAAGATGGATTTAGAACAAGGAAAAAGGAGTAATTCTGCTTTTTGCAATAGCACCATTCCTAGTTAAGTGAATTATTTTCCTGTCTTATGTTCAGAAAATATTAATCCATTTGTAAGTTGATAGCTTTTATGAGAATACTAGCATATTAACTTTTCTTTTTATCATTTTTACGGTTGAAAGAGGGTCATTAACTTCACATTTGTTTATATAGCAATTCATAAGGTCATTTGAACAGATGCTAAGCCAATAATAATACTAGCACCTAGTTCGAATCATTTATAAATATTTTTTAATTAAATATTAATAAACGACCTTGTTATTTCGGTCGTCGACAGTCGACATTCAATGATCAACGGTTATCGACCGCCCTAGCTGACCAACGATCCCGGATCAGCCACTGCATCTAGCTTTTAATTTTTAGCAAAACAATTATTACAAAAACACAACTTATCCAAAGCGAAATCTGCATACAACGCTCAAAGTACAGAAAGCATTTGCTGGCCTTCTCCATGAATAAAGAAAAGGTTACCTGAGTACATTCTGTTGTTTCTTAAATATTCAATCTTTCAGAATGTCAAACAGCACAATTTCCTTCAAACCATAAATAAATCGGCCTAATTCTGCATTTCTCTATTGATATAGACACACGTGCCCCTTTTATTAATAAAATTTTAAGCCTAAAAATTTGTTTCCTTTCATACTTTAGTAGTTTTCTTCCATAATTTGGTTATCTTTCCAAATCTTTTATCTAAATACAGAACTTCAAGTAAAAACTGTCTCGATCTCAAATTTCGACTTTTTTAGAGAAAAAAATTATGGTACATCAAACTAGAGCTGAAACTAGAAGGAAGAGAAAAAAACAGAGAGAGAGAGAGAGAGACAACATACCTGCCGGCGTAGATTAGCATCACGGAGCTTGGCGTCAATATCTTGAGCAGAAACAGGAGGGCTTTTACACTCCAGAAGTCGGCGCCGGAGTCGACTTGGGAGTTTCGGAGTATTAAGGGGCTGTGACGACGCCGCATTGTCGTCGGTCGACGAAATATACAATGCAGTTCCGTCCGATTTGATTTCCGACGTCGACATAGCCCTGAATCAGAATTCAGATCGCAAATTGCCGAAGAAGTAGATATGTTGTGCCAATTTAAATTAATGGTTGTTTGAATAATTCTTCTCTCGTCCCCTCTCTATTTATGGACGCGATCATGGAACTGAAAAGAGAAAATGTGCTTGTTCACTCAAATTCTAGAAGCGCCTAATAAAACTGTCTTTTTTTTTCTTTCCCAATTTCAAACAAGGGTTTTCTCCTTCTTCCTTTTTTTAAGGTAAATTGTATCTAAAGCCCTCAGCCTTTGACGAGTATATTGTTTAGGTCTTCACACGTACCGGTTTTCCAACCTTTTATCCTTGTGTGAGCATTAGTCCCAACTTATAACTTGAAAACATCTAGGGGCTGTCTGGTAAAAAATTCTTTTCAGCTTTTAATCAATTTTTGGAACGTTAGAAGGAGCCCAGCATCACACAACGGGTCAACTTTTGCGGTTACAACGGCTACAATTGTGATTAAAATTGGAATAAAATCTACAACAGACATGATCTTAGTATCAAATTCGCAACTCTGAATTGTAAACTTTTTCAAGTCTCAAGATATACACTCACCCCCAACAATCCCACTCTGCAGCCACTACACGCGCCCAAAATTCAAACACCATCAGCTGTCACCCATCACAATGGTTGATGTCGATGGTCACAAATTCAAATTTTCAAGCGTTAGGTGAAAGTGAATTTGAAGAGCAGTTATGAAACTATGTAATGTTACTGAAGTCGAAGGGGTGATGTTATTATAAATTATAGATTCAATTAAATATGTCATTAAAAATGAAGTTCAATTAACTTTGTATGAAATGAAAAGTTTTACTAAACGACAATCAAACATTACATTTTTCAACATCTTTTTATAAACATTACCTAGCAATGTACCTCGAATTTTTTAAATACGATCATTTGTGTCATCTAATCTCTTTAGTTCCTCAGAAAGTAGTTTATCTACTTTCCAATTTGAGAGAGGGAAAAAATTCGTAAGTCAATTCAAATTACGAAGATCATTCATCACAAATACTAAAAAAATTTATTATCATTATAAATGTCTTTTAAAAACCCACCTAAACCTCAAAATTACGTTGTTTTCTTGGAATTCCTCAACTACCACCAACACCACCAACTTTTGATTTTGATTCGTAGAATCAATTGCATTCTAAATGAAGTTGGGGTTTAGTTCTTGGTGTTTATATCTACTTTCACATATTTATTTTCAAACCCTCTTCATTGTTTTTGTGTGCTCAATTTCCGTCTTCGTTCTTACTTTTTCTTGTTCATTTTTGGTATTTCTTTTCTATTGGATTTTGGTTCTCACTCATTTTCAAAACATCTTCATTGTTATTGAATGCTCGATTTATGCTTTTATTGTTATCTTTTGTTGCTCGTTTATAGTATTTCTTTTCTGATTTAAAAAATTGTCTTTGACTATTGTGATTTCTATGCCTTGATTCTATTGGTGATGGTTCTGGAGGTTGGCGGTTGGTGATGGATGGAGAAGCATCGGTAGTTGATGACTGGATGGAAGTTGCTATTGGAATGAGCTTGAATATTTTTTTTTTATATATAGATATTGTTTTTTTCCTTCATTTACACTTATGACTTAATTTATGGTAATGAGAAGATAAATATTTTACCAAAAATTTGACGTTTAATAGTAAATAGCCGATTCTCGTCAGTTGAAGATGATACTTGCACACTTTTTGAAGATTGAGGATTTGAGTGCTGCAAATGATAAGTTAGAGACCTCAACTTCACATCCGCCTAAGGTTGGAGACTCCATTGGTATTTATCTTTTTCTTTTATAACGTTAGTATTCTTTTAACACTTAGGCTCCGTTTGGTACGGCTTAAAATCCAATTAAAATTGAAAATATGGCCGTTATTGGGTCCCACCCGTCTAATAAAAGTCAACAATAACGGCTATATTTTCAATTTTAATCTGATTTTAATCTCTACCACACACCCTCTTAACAGTG
>CAIGRO010264350.1:0-12068 GCA_903798355.1 Fraxinus baroniana
TGATTGCACATGCCATATATATTATTCTTAATATCTATTGTCCATGTGTTGATTTTGTAGCTTTTTATACTTATTGTGAGTATTTCTACACTACAACAATCAACTTACTATCTAATTAGTGATCAATCAATCAAATAGTTCAATAAAAATGCAAAACCAATCAAGAAAAATCAAGAAATACTAAATCAATTGTCTTGAATTAAAATAAACTAACAATAAGTTTCATCGTTCATTTAATAAAATGAAAGATTTAGCCTAATATTCTTATAATTAAATTACACAAGAATAATTGAAAAAAAAAATCACCCGAAAAATGAGAAAAATTGAAGAAGTATGAGAAATCCACGTTCTTGGCTCAAATCTTAAAACCGAGCTATGAAATTGCAAGATTCTTGTATGATTCGTCTTGAATTGATGTATAAACTTATTCTTCACCTCCAAAAATATGTAGAACATGATGAAATTTAGATCGAATGGCGCTCTCTCACGTTCTGGTCAAGTTTGGTATTTAAAGGATGCCAAAAATATTGTTACCAAAATAAAAATAAGAAAAATTGCATTTTTTCCCTTTTGTACTAAAGCGTGTGCCTAGGAATATATAGAGCACGCAACTTCCTGGTTTGGGATGCCTTAGGCACTCCTTTTTTTTGGGCGTGCCTCTCCTACGCCCTAGCCTAATTTCTGACAACTGAACATTTTTCAATATTTTTATCATAACTTTCTCTTCTGCTATTCGATTGAGATGATTCAAAGTGTATTGGAAAGCTAACTCAGAGTGATAAAACTCTTATAGTAGTATCATTTTTCCAATTCAAAAGCTTGTCATGCCAAAATTGAATCTCAATGTGGTTAAAAATTTGAAACACAATTTTTTCGGTCGAAAGATGATGTGTGATAATACTTTGACTATGCATTAACCATTTGACTTCTTTTCTCATCCAATTGATCCCTATCACTCTCAAATCTTCATCTTGAGTTTAGACTCAACTTTATAGTAGTTGCATTTTAGTCCCCAAACTTTGGGTTTGCTTCATTTCAACTTTTTCTCTTACAATCTTGTTCATTTATCTTCCAATTGTATCCAATTAAATACATGGTGTCTTTGATCTTTATTTCATTCTGTGTTTCATCTATGGATTGTTTTGAATTTAGTTCTTGACTTTTGGAGTTCGCCCTTTTTCACTATTTTGCATTATTTTCTTCAATTTATCATCAAATATCGAGATTTACCTACAAAATGCAATACAACACAAGTTATGTAGTATTTTATCCAGTGAGCAATAAAATATCATCATTTAAGATCTCAAATAAGTGTAGAAACTACACTTATCAAATATCACTGAGAAGCCGTGAAATTGTTATTAAGGTATCTAAAAGGAACTATTAACTTGGGGTTAATGTTTAATAGAAGTAAAATTGGAATCAAACTAAAAGGTTTTGATGATTCAAATTTTGCCGGCAAAAGTGATAATAGAAAATCCACATCAACATATGTTTTTACTTTATGTGACACGTGCATAAGTTGAAAATCTCAGCTGCAAAAGATTGTAGCTCTATCATCAACAGAAGTTGAATATATTGCAATCACGGATGCTGTAAAAAAGGTATTTCATTAAAAGGTGTGATAGGTGAAATTGATTTTTCTGATAATAGTACAATTTTGTATTCTGACAATCAATCTGAAATACATTTAAGTAGGAATCCTTTTTTTATGATAGAACAAAACATATAGATGTTAAATTTCACCATATTAGAGATGTTTCAGAAAAGGAAATCATGAAAATAGAAAAGGTGTATACTAAATGTAATCCTACAGATATGGGTACAAAAATACTTTCTTTAAATCAATTTAGGGATTTTATGAATCACCTAAATGCCATTACTAACTAAAATTCTTTTTTAGCTACATAGAGTAAATGAAATGAAAGGAGGAGTTAACCACTAAATCCATTATGAAACACCAAAAATGTTAAGGTGGAAATTGTTGGATTTGCTTAACACTTTGCTGGACTTTTATTATTAGCCCAATGATGGATCCACTTAAAAAAATTGATGGCAGACCAAATGCCTATTGAAGCCCAAAACCCGGTTGCCTCCCACATATGTGCATTCTCGCGTTTTACATATTCGACTTTAAGTTCAGATACTACAAATGACTGAGATGATGCCATGTGGTAGATTGGTGGCCCTTGGATGAGAAACAACAAATGCGACTTTAACCTAAGCAATTGTCTGCATCACTTACAGTAAAATCATTCTCAAGTAGGAAAGTGTTGAATTCCATTCCATTTCTTCAGAACTTGATTCAAGCAATAAAAAAGATTTAACCAATCCGCACGCCTTTTATTCTTGACCACGAATTACGAATCGTTGATCCATGTAAATCTCATCGAATTCGCCATTTAAAAGACCACTTTAACATCCATTTTTGGATAACCAGATTATGAATAGAACATAAAGCAACTAAAACCCTGATTGTGGTGATTCTAGCATCACGAGAATATATATCTAAATAATCAATATCCTCTTTTTGGATAAATCCTTTTATTAAGAAAATAAAAGGATAGATTCAATATAGAAATTATATTGAAGGAACTTGATGAATAAATTGAATGGAGAAGAATTATTTCATTTCATCAAAGTTTAAGTATAAAGTGAATTACAATAGGCTATTTATAGACTAAATCTAACAAACTATCTAACAGAATAAGGAACTAGAAGAGACGGGAATATCGAAGGTGAGTTGTTGAACGTGTGAGCTGAGAGCATGCTGAAAATGTGATCTATTGTGCTGAGCTGGAGAAGGGGCTAGCTGAATTTGCAACTTGCATATATTCCAACACCTTTTAACTACTAATCTAACCTTGAACTTTTCAACCGAACCGTCATGTTTCAATGTTTTCTTAAAAATCCTTTACACCAAATGATTTTGGCTCAAGGGGTAGATCAACTAACTCCCGAGTATGACTATACATAATCGAGACCATTCACAACTAACCGCATCTTTTCAGAAAGTGCCAACTCGGGAAGAAATAGCTTCTTGGAAAGTATTAGGATCTTTCCAAAGAAAATAAAAGGATAGATTCAATATAGAAATTATATTGAAGGAACTTGATGAATAAATTGAATGGAGAAGAATTATTTCATTTCATCAAAGTTTAAGTATAAAGTGAATAACAATAGGCTATTTATAGACTAAATCTAACAAACTATCTAACAGAATAAGGAACTAGAAGAGACTGGAATCTGGAAGGTGAGCAGTTGAACGTGTGAGCTGAGAGCATGCTGAAAACGTGATATGTTGTGCTGAGCTGGAGAAGGGGCTGGCTGAATTTGCAACTTGCATATATTCCAACACCTTTTAACTACTAATCTAACCTTGAACTTTTCAACCAAACCGTCATGTTTCAATGTTTTCTTAAAAAATCCTTTACACCAAATGGTTTTGGCTCAAGGGGTAGATCAACTAACTCCCGAGTATGACTATACATAATCGAGACCATTCACAACTAACCGCATCTTTTCAGAAAGTGCCAACTCGGGAAGAAATAGCTTCTTGGAAAGTATTAGGATCTTTCCAATAGAATTTTTCTTCCTATCTAGTTTACATCGCCTTAGACATCGTTCAACACCGTCTTGATTTTCACTTGTAGAGGCTTGATAAACAGATATTTCCAAACCAATTTTTTTAGGAAAGATATTTTCAAAAAATTCTGCTTGTCTGAGTCTCTATAATTTTATTTTGGTTCTAAATGTCTGATTTAAATACCAAGAACCCGTAGGCTGCACTATCAAGTGCGTAGCCAAAGGAAAAATATACAATCAGAAGTTCAGTACAAGTCTTTTTCCTTTTATTCTCATGTTGGCAAGACACGTCCACACTTTAAGATATGAAAGATTTTGGTTCAAAACCCCATAGTTATTAGACTCGACCCTGGCGTTGACCCGGACAAGGTACTAGGTCTCGGGTTACTGGTTGAACCGGTAGGTTATTATATAAATATCTATAAAAAAAATTAAGTATAAATTTTTTTTAGGCAAAATTTGACCAAGATTTTTATAAAAATACTTTTAGAAAATATATATATAATTCATTGGATACATATAATTTATTGCACGTAAAAAATATTGAAGTACTCTACAATTCTAATGGTGAGGAATTAATTGTTTTACTAAGAGATCTTTCAAAATTTTAAAAGACAATTTTGAAAATCGGTAAATCGGCATGATTAACTCGGTCATAGCCGGTTTTTGATCGAGTTATGTGCATTCTTATTAAATTAATCTACCGGCCCGGACAAGGGCTCTGGTCACCGATTTTCCAGCCCGACCGGCCGAGTTTTATAACTATGCAAAACCCTTTCATAATTCATAAGATGTCATGTTATTTTTCTAGCTTGGAACTCTATTTAAAACGTAACATGAAGTGAAAATTGCATCTCCCAAAAAATTAATTAGTAGGTAATACTGAACTACACGAAAGAGCATTAATGATTTCTTTTAAAGTTCTATTTTTAATTTCTATAATTCCATTTTGTGTAGGAGCATGCTCTTACCTCATAAGTCATTTAATTGAATAAGGAAATCAGAAAATAGCGTCAATTTTTTAACTATGCGATCGCATAGAAGAACTGAAATGGCCTCTGAAATTCCTTAAATTGACCTACGCGACCGCATAGCTTTTTTTGATATGCGACCACATAGTATGACAGGTTCTAAGTTCTTACGTTTTGGTCCTCGAATTCCGTTTCGTCAATCTCAACCTCTTTTCTCCCTTATTCATCTTCCAGTATTTCATTCCAATGCTCAAATGGTCGTCGACATCTTCACGTCTCCAACTCCTCTTCCCTGTCATCTTTCAACTATTTGCAACTTGGTCCCTGAACTTTGATTTTCTTTCGTTTTAGTCTTTTTCACTTGTTTCTCATATTTTTCGCCACATTCATCACGTTGTCCTACAATACACAATTTACATAGAATTAAGTTATATGCAACATATTTATCAACAATTGTCCGTATTTGTAGCACAAAATAAGTGTATAAAACGTACTTATCACCAATTATCGTAATTTTTTTTTGGTGAGTGGTGGGACTTGAAACGGAGTTCCATTCATCATCTTTTCTTCAATTATCTTCAAACATAAGCGGCTTTGATACCAATTTGATAGAAATTGAAGAACATGAGTTCACTCAACATTCAAACTTATGAAAAAGTTGTGGAGAAAATATATGTAATTTGTTTAGTGATGAAAAAGGGAAGATTGGATGAAATTTAATTGCTGTTTTTTTTTAATATGTCGTAATTTTCATGCAATAAAAAGACAATTTTTTTTAATGTCTTGAGTGTGAATCCTATCTTTCAAAATTGGAGAATGCGTGGAATCCTTTGGCCACACACGATTAAATGTTTTTTTATTTTTTTGTTGAAATAATGACACCAGAAGGAACCGTAGAATAGATGAATCCAAGGAAACCATTGATTTTAATTTCATCGATATTGCACAAGCAAATTTTATAGAAATTTCAAATAGGCTGTTCTAGCTGAAACATGTAAATAAATAAATAAATAATAAGCTAGGATAGTAGTGGAAAATTATCCTCATTTAACGACGGAAGAAAATAAATGTAGAAGAAACAAAAAGACGATCCAACTTAACATATCCACAATCATTAACGTCGTCAACAATCTACTGATAACTGTAACCTTAGTCTCAAATGTCTTGGCGAACAAAAGAGATGGCAATTTGTCATGCTAAATTCGAGTCGGACGGATACTTGCCCTGAACGAGGCAGCAAGGCGGGAATCCCAACTCCGTCCCATTTTATGTTGTTTTTCTTTTATTTTAATTATCATATTTTAAATATAGAATTAAATATTTATTAATCCCTTAATAGAACATGAATACTTTTGACTATAAATACATGGAAGTAGAGGTGGCAATGGGCAGAGTCGAGCCGAGGCCCACACGAGCTCGGCTCGTGGCTTGTTAGAGAGCTCGGGTCGTCCCATTTTGGGTGAGCTCGGCTTGTGCCCGGAGCTCGCCCAAAATGGGTACTTGGCGAGCTCGGCTCGTTTTTTTTTTAATAGGATATTAGCTTTTTTGAAAAAAAAAATAAATAAATAAATTTAGGGCAAGCCCACGAGCCGCTCGTAAAAAAATGAGACGAGCTCGGCTCGGGCTCGAGCTCGTAAAAAATGAGCCGACGAGCCAGCTCGACTCGTTTGCCACCTCTACATGAAAGGAATCCCATATTGGATTAAGTGGATTTGTCATCTTTTTATTTTTCGTCAGTTAATATATTTTTGGAATAATAAATTGATGAAAAATGTGTGTTAAAAAATAAGATTTTTTTTTTATTTACGTATAATATTATTTGATTGAAGAATGTGATTGAAAAAAAAGAAGAAGATAAAAACGTATTTAAAAATAAGGCCATCAATGACTCTATTTCGAGAAGATGCAAACTGCATAGGCTTAAGTGTAATATTCCGCAAAAATGAAGGGCAACACTGGAAAAAGATAAAGGTTCGAAGGGTTTTATAAGCCATCACCATCCCAAAATTTAGGGTTCTCTGCGTAGCTCTCTTCATCGAATCAAACCGCTCCTCAAGCCTCGTCCCCAAAATGGTACTGCACCTTTCAATGTTTTTATATGTATTTCTCATTTATATGCGGATCTGTGGTTTAGTTGTATACGACGAAGAACTGCAATTCTTTTGCGCAGTTTTTTATATAATTTCTTTATGACATAGGATTGCTTTCTGGTTTTCGATAGCGTAACATGGGCTAAGATTTTTATTCGTCTATTTAGATTTTTTGTTGGTGATTTGAGGCTATAGGATCTTCTCTGTGCTTGTTAATATAATGATTTAGAATTTGTGCTCATTCAAGCATTAAATGGGAATATGGTAATTTTAGAAGCATGGTGCTAAAGAAATTTTTGGGTGGAGGATATGTACGTGAGAATTTATTTATTTATTGAATGTGTGAAAAGTTTATTTAGGTAGAAACAATGTTCTAGGAGTCGGCATATGAATGAATGAATTGTTACTTCATTTACGTTTTTCATAACTGGATGAGCTGACATTTGTAATTCATAATCTAGAGATTAATAGGGTAGTAAAATAGGCATAAAATCCACAATGTAAAATGTTTAATTTCAAGAATTTTATATCATGTAGAAGCATAAAGTTTTCTGTTATCATAAGAATATGATTAATAAATTTTAGCTGTAGCTGACATTAAGGGGCAAAATATGTAGTTGATTTTCTGGTTTGATCATTTTTACTATAGAACTTATGCTTTGTCTACTGTGCTTTAAAATGCTTTCCTTCATTTTCACTTCTCATCCCTTTGTTCTAGTTCCGAACCAAAGCATATCATTTCTAACCTACCAATGTGAATTGTAATAATGCAAAATCTGGATGGTTAACCATAATATTTCTCAGAATAGTCTGCTTATTTTAATTGTTTTTATTTGGTATTACAACTCACATGTCACATCCGTAGCCATGGAAGATGGGTTCTGCTCTGAATTCAATTTGAATAATTTAATTGCTGAAATACATCCTTTTTTTCAATTTGAAAGCATCTCGTGTAATGGGAGCTATGCAGTAGAAGCCTATAAGTTGAGGATAAAATGTTGTGATAACTGTCCTATAAGTCGTTGTCATTGTTACTCATTTCATGTTGTCTTTTCTGCTGCTCAGCCGAAGCAGATTCATGAGATCAAGGACTTCCTTCTTACAGCTAGAAGGAAGGATGCACGTTGTGTGAAGATCAAGAAGAGCAAAGATGTCGTGAAGTTCAAAGTTCGTTGCTCAAAGTACCTCTACACCCTTTCTGTCTTTGATCTCGAGAAGGCTGACAAATTGAAGCAATCCCTTCCTCCAGGTTCTTACTTCTGAACTAAACATATTCTACTTGGATACTAAGTTAAATGATATTATAGTACTTGCAATAGTTGACAAAAGCTGTACTCATGCACGTCAAACAATACACCTTGTGGCTCTCAATGTTTCAAATGTGCGTGGCAGTGTGAGGCTGCTCTTCAGTTCCAACGTTAGGCTGTCCATCTTTAGTTAGAATTATCGGTAGAGGGATTAGTTTAAAATTTAATTTCCTCAAATAACTAAGATTGTCCAGACATTTGACTGCCGAAAAAGGGCTGATCAAGGCAAACTATAACCCATTTATAGTTCATGGATTGATTTATACAAGGAAAAAGGGTGGGTGGACGCCACTTACGGATATCTTTTCATTTTTTTTAAAAAAAAGCTAGAAATTGATTGACACGCCAAGTGTGAATATCAGTTGCTGAAGATGTTATAATTCCAGTTATTTGCGTCACTAGTTTTACTTGGAAGTACCTTTCAAATTCGAAAGTTATTATCTTAGTATGTGAATTGTGAATTGACTTTGAAATTGGCTATCATGCCATGGATTTGGGTTGTTGACTGTAACAATTCCTTCTAAACAATTTCATTTGCAGGTTTGAGCGTGCAAGACCTGTGAGCTGGAGTTTGCCCTCGTCTGAGAGTAGTGCCAGAGAATATGTTTGGCGATATTTTTTTAAGAAAGACTGTTATGAATGTATTTTTGTTAAATTATTCTCAATTGATAGGAAGGCGAATTTAACTGGCTGTGTTGGGTTGATACATGCTTTAGGTACTTTTTCTCGTACATTGTTTAGCTAATTTTCTCTATGCTTGCTTCTCTATATAGAATTACTCGTTTGGGTTCTTTGGGTGTATGCCTAGAAGATTTTACTGGTATATAAATCTGTGTTACATTCACCAGTTCTTTTTAATACAAACAGAAATAAATGAAAATAACTGAAGGCTGAAAAAAATAAAAAATTAATCTCTTCTTCCCTGCCCCAACGTTTCACCCATCACTATTTTCTCCTTTCTCATACTCCACATAGCTGAAAGTTTTATTTATCAAAAGATTGGCCATGCAAGAACAGAAAAATATTTTGATTAGCTCAAAAATATTTGTTAGTTTAAAGTAGCGTTGTCAATTTTGCTCGTAAGCTCAGGTTGCTCGTGGCTCGACATAGGAAAAGCTCGAGCCGGATTGAGCCGAGGCACGGCTTGAGGCCCATTTGGGGGCGTTAGCCCAACCTCGGGCCCATCAAGCCACACAGGTCGGCCCATGTTAGGGGCTAATTTGGGCCCTTGATGATCTCGAAAAATAATAATAATTTTAAAAAATTAAAAGAATAAAAAAATAGGCAACTGTCTGTATTTACCAAAAAAATAAAATGCAGTAGCTAGTTGTATATATATAAACTCGTGAGCCGGTTCAACTCAACAAGGCCCAAACCGAAAACTCGAATCAAGCCTAAATTTTTTAGATTGATCAAAAGTTTGGCTCGAGCAAAAAAAAGCTCGGACCTTTTTTACTCGAGTCGAGCTCAAGCCTCAAGTTTCAGCTTGCGAGCTGGTTCTGATCGACTCATTGACATCCCTAGTTTAAAGCTTAGCAAGGTAGAGTTTGATCAATGTTGCATACAAACAATTGGAAGAGAGGATCTCTCTCTTCATAGCTGGCTTAGTCAATCCATTCTCCGGAGGCTAAAAAGCTAGGAAAGTAAAGGAGGGTTGAAGTTGCAAAATGGTTACCAAAGAAATTGTATGCAATCACTCCATGGGCGATGCATTTCCCCATCCCTATCTATTTATACAGGTCTACAAAGAGAATGAAAGTGATTAATTGTTTTGAAATTCTACAAGAAGAAAACATTTAACACTTCAACTAAACGACTTGGTAAAAATAAATAAGAAATAAACTATCAGTCGACTTGTGATCCTTGTAAAGCAAAATCCTAACAATGGACCGTTTGCAATCTCGAGTCTGTTTGGCTTTGCTTAAAAGACTAGAAATAGTAGATTCTTCTTTTTTTCTATTTTCCAGAGCATACTTCCAAATAAAGATGTCAATGGGCCAAACCGAGCCGACTCGGCCCTTTAAGCCATGAGCTCACGAGCCGAACGGGCTCGTGGCTCGTGAGCTCGTGGGCAAGCTCGGCTCGGCCCACGAGCTCGTGAGCTCACGAGCCACGAGTTTTTTTTTTAAATACTTTTTCACGTTTTTTTTTATTTTTCACGAGCCGAGCTCGTGGGCAAGGCCTACGAGCCGCTTGCGAGCTCTACCTCGTCGAGCTCGTAAACGGCTCGGCTCGAGCTCGGCTCGTCGAATGGCTCGTTGCTCGTATTTTAACGAGCTGAGCAGTGAGCCGATGAGCCGCTCGACCCGTTTGACACTACTACTTTCTAATTTCTATGTTCTCTAAATAAATATTTTATTCTTTGGACATGATGAAAGCCAATGGAAATTGGAGAATAAGTGGTAAAAGATGCAAATTAGTATCTTGAGCAAATTATCCTTGGATAAATCAAACGAGTGGACTATATGCGACTATTTCACAGTGTAAATTGACGGAATGAGATGACATCGGTGAATTGCACAAATAAGGGTATATCTAGGGTCTATATATCGAAAATGAAATGATATGAATTATTTTGTTCTAATTACCCTTTATGATATGTGCAAATGTATCCTCGACCTTCAAATTTTAGCGATAGTGTCCTAATGCACGTGCTATTTTAAATTCCATCCAAAAGGACTTTGGTTACTGCAAGTATGAAACGGTTATTATGGTTGATTGAAGATCCATTTGCACTTATAGCAGAGTTTAGAACCTCCATTGCAATTTTCCTAAATTAAGTATGTCCCGATTCATGAATGGTAGCTTCGTGAACAAATTGAATGTTGTGTGGGTAGCGGGTATTACCTCCAACCGACCCATTTATGGGTTGGTGAACCCACCCACTTATCTCTGTCTTTTTCCCCCTACACAATTCTAACTTCAAGGTAAGTGTGGCAAATATGTCTCAAGTCATTCGTGGATTTTTCTCGTCTCGTCCTAATTTAGCTTATGAATGACTCTAGCTCATTTTGAGACGAGCCATGAAGCGATCCAAACATCATTTTTCTTCAAGACATGGCTCATTTTGAGCTTGTTTTATTAGTTTCTAAAAAAAAATAAAAATGAGCCAACTCATGTATGGCTTGGCTCGGTCCATGAAGCCCACAAACCAAAAGGGGCTAAATTAAGCCTAGTTTGTGAATACGAGCAGAGTTTAGAAACTTGAGCTAAGGTGTCTAAGGATCGAGCAGACTCAGCTCAGCACAATGCCACTCCTGCTCATAAATAAAAATTAAATTTTTCTTTTTATAATTTTTTCGTACGCTGAACTTAAATTGTAATAAAATTTATCAATTATCATATTTACTCGTGTACAAAATATACCATTAAAATATCGATTCCGTGTTCTGCACAAAACGTTTCTACAAAACGTGTTCTGCAAATTCGTGCTCTATGTAAAAAATGATCTGAATTTCTTAACTAAGACAAATTGTATCGCGTATGTAGTATACCATAACGGACGGAGTTAAAAATAGAAAAGTACTTGAAATGTTTATTAATCGCGGTCTTTAATTTTATCCAACCATGTATCAAATATGTTCGTAGTAGTAAACAACCGTGACATGCGCTAATTAAGTATAGACTAAATAATTAGTAAGATGCTAAGTATGTCTTTTCACACTTGGAGACATGTAATTATTTTTAAGCATTGGTGTGATTAGTTGTTAATCCAATAAGTGCATGTTCTAAAGTGATGAAGAAGCAAATGCCAGCACATTGCATTACTTTTTGTCAAAAAAATATTATAAATTGAAATATAATATTTCACAAAGTAAATCGCGTGTGCCTTCTTCTTTTCCCGAAAAGTTGAATTGACCAAATTGCCCTTCACATCCACTAATTATTTTATATTGACAAAAATAGAAAATTTTCGATCAAGAAATCAAATGTGATTTTTCACGGGGAGGGGAAAAAGTTATTGTGTTCTTACAATACTTGTAGCAAAGGCAATGTACGTAAATAAATTGTTTAAAAACATTTTTTTTTTGGTTTGGATTGTCGGGATGGAGCAAAATGTAAGTTCTACATGGATTTTCGTAATTTATTGTTATTACAAGTTTTACATAATTAAT
>CAIGRO010264370.1:0-15355 GCA_903798355.1 Fraxinus baroniana
ATAGATCCCATTGAAAATCATGACATCCTATCAATTTATCTTTAGCAGCGAAGTTAGTGTTGTAATTTAATTTAACATATTATTTTGGCATTTTCTTCTTATCATACTTCATCATGGGTAAGCTATAATGTTTATCTGGTTTAGAATTTCAAAACCTTGTAAGAAAGTTAAGACTTACTTTGTAGAAAGTGTGTTTTTGTTTATACAAAATGTAACTATGAGATCATGTTTGTCAAAATAAAATAACTTAAAAGTAACTTTTGATGAAACTAAAGGTGTGCTGCAGGAACTAGGTGCGATAGATGCCAAATAAAGATAAAAGAGAATCAATACTATCTAATGTTTATGTTTTTCCACCTTTAAAAAACTTTTGATCTTTCCTTCATGAATAAGCTTCTTATTAGTCAGGAATATATAGCTACTATTCCCTTGGGCATCACACAATTTGGACATGGACAAGATTTTGTGAACCTTATTGAAGAATAAAGTAAATAGCTTCACATGGTCACGAGTGGAAAGGTTATGTCAATTGTCAAAGTCGAAAAGAAATGCCATTTATATAATAGTTGAACTGAAAGCTGCACTTAAAATCTTTTGGTGTTCTGCATTTATCGGAGATGGGATTTGTAATTGAGAATTAAAAACAAACAACGATTTGGAGTTAGATCTCTTAAATTCGAGTAAGAAAGTATTCCAAATGGTATGTAGCTTCAGACTTGAAGTGCATAGATCCCTCTTAAATATTGGGGGAGCATCGATAGATCGCAGACATGGTGTTGCTGCATACTAATAAGTAATGAGAAATACTTTTACTCGTGTGTAAAGCATGAAGAGAGGGCACACCTAGTAAATTATACATTTTCAGATGTATCCACTTCTAGATCAGTGTTCCCAAGACCCTTAGGAAAAGCAAATCATCTTGAATTGTTGCTCAATGCACATGAGTTTAGCTCATAACGGCTAAAAATCAACGACTTTATGATTGAAAAGAGATATCTCAAGTCTGCGTGGCCTGCTTCCATCTGCTCACGACGTCGTAATTTTCATAACTTTGTATTGCACGCACTTGGCCTCTGAAAGTCCATTGTTTTTACTATTCAGTACAGTGTTGATTGCACGACTTTGTAGCAATGTAACAATGTTTAGGATGTGGTGCATGGGTGACATGTCGACTTTGTAGATCTCCTATACCTTTCTTTTATTAATTAAGTTACTTTTGACATATTTAAATGTGTATGTCATTTAGAAAAGGTTCCAAGATTGTTAGGGGATTTCAAGTTAACATAGAGTGACCTGCTCTAGTTGCTTTAGATTTCTAGTAGATATAATTATACCAATGAACGAGTGAAGAGACAAAATTCATGTAGTCGTTCTCAAATTTATGCTTAGTTTTTTAATTGTTGTATAGCTGTTTGCGTGAAACCTGCAAGTGAATGGAATTGTTGTACAAGTAATAAGATTTATGAGTTGAGAGTATCGTTAAGATTTAATTTGTAGTTCAATAGCTACTATTAAATTCGAAGTGTGGTGACAACAAAAGAGTTGTGATTTGTTTGTTACTTATTCTAATTCTACTCTAAGAAAGCTATAAAAAGTGATTAAATCTAATGTAAATGCTTGTACTGGATTCATGTATCCCCTATTTCCATCTATTTCAATTCTCAATAATCATTCTATTCAATCCATGCATTTTTGAATATGTTAAATGTTTATTTCCAAGATACATTGACATATAACTAACACGAGATGATCTTATTCCTAGTCTGAATTCATATGAAAGTCATGTATTTAGTTTAGATTATCAATAAGATTGCATGTGTGAGAGAAATTATTTCTAATTATAACTACACGTGTTGATTTTATCGCGTTTTATACTCACTATACTACAACAAGCAACAAACTACTTAATTGGTGATCAAGCAATAAGTAGTGCAATGAATATTTAAATCAATCAAACAATAACATGAAATTCCTAAATTAAAATAAATGAAAATAAGGTTAAAAAATTCATCCAATACAATTGAAAAACCTAGCCAACCATTTTAATTATTAAACTATACAAGAAATATTGGAAAAACATCATACAAAATGAGGAAATAATGATATGGAAAAATCTACTTTGTTGACTTTAATTTTGCAAAGGGATGAATATTCTTCAATAATCTTGTGTAATCCGCCTTGATTTTGATGCTTAGCGTCGTTCTTCGCCTTCAAAATACATAGAATATGTGATTTTTAGGTTTAAGGGAGGTTGTGGACGTTTTGGACGTATTAGGTCTTACAGAGTGCCAAAATATTGCATACCAAAACAAGGTGAAACAAAATAAGAAAAGAATTTTTTTCGTTCGGGAGTAAATCATGCGTAAACATGGTTTAATTTGAGTGTACACATAGTTCATCCAATTTAACCTTAGTCAGCTCAAATAAGTTTTGAGTGTAAACATAGCCTGCCGGCCTATGCTTACACATGGTATTGCCATTTTTGGACCAAATTGCATATTGGTCCTTGGATCTTCTTAAGTGTGTATTTTGATCATTTTTGACAATTTTTTCATCCCGTTGGCTTCTCTTCACCTCCAATTGACCCTTGGCATTTTTGAATCGCCGTCTTGCAATCTGACACAACTATTAGAATGTTTCACTTTAGTCCCCGTGGTTTGGATTTCTTCATTTTTCTTCAATTTTTTTGTTCTTTCTTCCAGTTCTTCATGCAATCATCGAGTTTTACCTATTAAACATAAAATAACACAAATTGGCCATATTTTGTTAAAGGAACATTAAAATATTATGATTTAAGGCGCCGGATAAGTGTAAAAAATACAATTATCAATAGCCATGAATGTATGAAGGGAGAACAACTGCAAATGCAAAGCCTAAAATGTTCTATGCAATAATTCAGTTATCAAGTTGGAACATGAGCAATAATATGGAATGAAATTTCTCTCTCACCAAGAATGAATTGTTATGTCACGATGTGCAGGAGGAAACAATCCGCGAGACAATTGAAGATGTAGGATTTGAAGCCACACTGATTAAAGAAGAGATGAATGAAAGATCCAATCAAGTGTGCCGGATTCACATAAAAGGAATGACTTGCACTTCTTGTTCGACAACTGTTGAATCTGCTTTGCAAGCCATACCTGGTGTACGAAAAGCACAAGTTGCTTTAGCAACTGAAGAAGCTGAAGTCTATTATGATCCTAATATCTTGAGCTACACTAGACTCTTGGAAGCCGTAGAAGATTCTAGGTTTGAAGCCATACTTATCAGCTCTGGTGAACATAGTAGCAAAATACAACTGCAAGTTGATGGAGTACTCGATGAAAATTCCGTGAGAATAATTGAAAACTCTCTTCAAGCCCTTCCAGGAGTTCAAGAAATAGATATCAATCTAAAGCTAAAAATGTTGGCAATATCTTACAAACCAGACGTAACAGGACCTAGAACTTTTATCAACGTAATTGAGTCTACTGGTTCAGGACGCTTCAAGGCAACAATATTTCCTGAATCAAGAGGAAGAGAAGGACATCGAGAAGAGGAAATCAAACAATATTACAGGTCTTTCCGTTGGAGTCTGATTTTTACTATCCCGGTTTTCTTAATGTCCATGGTCTTTATGTATATTCCTGGTATTAAGCACGTTCTGGATAGTAAGGCTGTCAACATGCTCAGCATTGGAGAGATTTTGAGGTGGATATTATCTACTCCAGTGCAGTTTATTACTGGTCGACGATTCTATACTGGTGCTTACAAAGCGTTACGCAATGGCTCTGCAAATATGGATGTTTTGATTGCCCTTGGAACAAATGCAGCCTATTTTTATTCAGTCTATTCAGTGCTGAGAGCAGCTACTTCTCCTAATTTTCAGTCAACTGATTTCTTTGAGACCAGTGCAATGCTCATTTCGTTCATTCTACTTGGAAAGTATCTCGAGGTCTTGACCAAGGGAAAGACATCTGAAGCCATTGCGAAGCTCATGAACTTGGCTCCTGAGACTGCAACCTTGTTAACCCTGGACAGTATAGCAAATGTAACAAGTGAGGAAGAAATAGATAGTCGACTAATACAAAAGAATGACATCATTAAGATCATTCCTGGTGCAAAAATAGCTTGTGATGGATTTGTCATCTGGGGACAAAGTCATGTAAACGAAAGCATGATAACTGGAGAATCCAGGCCAGTGGCGAAAAGGAAGGGTGACACTGTGATTGGAGGAACTGTGAATGAGAATGGGCTTTTACACATTAAGGCAACAAGGGTTGGATCAGAGAGTGCTCTTTCACAAATCGTTCGACTAGTTGAATCAGCCCAAATGGCCAAAGCTCCTGTCCAGAAATTTGCTGATCGTATCTCCAAATTCTTCGTGCCTCTTGTAAGTGTACAATTATTTTATTTATTCAAATCTATTTATCACAAATCCACCAATAATGACACTTTTCTTGGTACTTGTTGACAGTTGGAATGCTCTTTCTTATTTTCAGGTTATAATTCTCTCATTTGCAACTTGGCTTGCCTGGTATTTGGGCGGAAAGTTGAATGGTTATCCAAAATCTTGGATTCCTTCTTCTATGGATAGCTTTCAGCTTGCACTGCAATTTGGCATTTCGGTCATGGTCATAGCCTGCCCATGCGCACTTGGCCTTGCTACTCCAACAGCTGTTATGGTTGGTACTGGAGTTGGTGCTTCTCAAGGTGTCCTGATTAAAGGTGGTCAGGCATTAGAAAGAACTCATAAGGTTAGAATCTGACACTGTTTTTCTGCGGAGGATTGGATTGAAAACAAACAGTGCATGGAGTTATTAATCCCAAAGAGGAACGCTCACCTCATTTTCACCAAAATCATTCGACTTGAAGACATAATCTATTGACTCTGTATACAACTATATCTTTTTGCAGGTGAACTGCATTGTTTTTGACAAGACAGGGACTCTTACAATTGGCAAGCCAGTGATTGTCAGCACAAGGTTCTTAAAAAATATGGTACTTCGAGAATTCTATGAACTGGTTGCTGCTGCTGAGGTAATCTTCCTTCTCAGAACTTTCTAGGGAGAGACATGCACTCATTAGGCCAGAGAGTTACAACTTCGGTGCTAAAACCCTAATATTTTCTCAGGTTTTAGGCTTCTATTTAACCTTAAAAATGTGCTTATTGATCTTCCATTTTAAGGAAACCAAATTTTATTGATATTATCCAGAGATTCAAGTAGTCTGATAGAATCATGCTATTAAATTTGTTATTTTAGGGTGTCCGCAGATTCTTAGGTTGTAGGTCCCATCCCCAACAAAGAGAAGTGTGGCATTCTTTGTTGATGAATTGTGTTTTATGAAGAATTATAAGAAGAAACTTTAACCTGTACTGATTCCTACTTGTTATTAATTTCACATAATTAATCCATGCTGGCTAATTTTTCTTAACTTACATGACCACCCCTATTGATCATTGCTCTCTTGCGTAAATTTAATAACTGTTGACATTTAAAATTATATGCATTTTAACTTATCAGGTGAACAGCGAACACCCCTTAGCCAAGGCCGTTGTTGAGTATGCCAAAAAGTTCAGACAAGAAGAAGAGAACCCTGTCTGGCCCGAAGCCCAGGACTTCGAATCAATCACCGGTCAAGGTGTGAGGGCTGTTGTGCGAAACAAGGAAGTCCTCGTGGGAAACAAGAGGCTTATGTTGGAGAGAAATGTTGCTATTTCAATTGATGCTGAGGAAATATTAGCAGAAACTGAAGGATTGGCCCAAACTGGGATTCTTGTAGCGATGAATAAGGAGTTGATTGGAATTCTTGCCATATCCGATCCACTGAAGCCAGGGGCTCGTGAAGTCATTTCCATTCTCAAGTCTATGAAAGTCAAGAGTATTGTAGTGACTGGTGACAATTGGGGAACTGCAAAATCCATTGCCAAGGAAGTCGGGATCGATACTGTAATCGCTGAAGCTGAACCTGAGCACAAAGCAGAGAAAGTTAAAGAACTACAGGTAGATTATTATGCTCGATTTTGGTAATGTGCACAATATTTGGAGCATTCTTGTAAATTATTCCTCATTTTACAATTTTTATGTACAGGCTGAAGGCAATATTGTGGCAATGGTGGGAGATGGAATAAATGATTCACCTGCACTTGTAGCTGCAGATGTTGGAATGGCAATCGGCGCAGGCACTGACATTGCAATCGAGGCAGCTGACATTGTTCTAATGAAGAGTAATTTAGAGGATGTTATAACTGCCATAGACCTTTCAAGAACAACTTTTTTCAGAATCCGTCTTAACTACGTTTGGGCACTGGGTTACAATATCCTTGGAATTCCAATCGCTGCTGGGACCCTTTTTCCGTCCACTGGATTCCGCTTACCACCATGGATTGCTGGAGCGGCAATGGCTGCCTCCTCCGTGAGTGTTGTTTGCTGCTCTCTTTTGTTGAAGAATTACAAAAGGCCAAAGAAGCTGGATGCGCTTGGGATAAGAGAAATAACTGTCGAGTAGTTATTTAGCCTGATAATTATGAGTCATATAAAAATATATAGTATGCTTCAAAGGGAGTGGTGAAAAATGATTAACGTAGTCGACTTGTATACATACGTACGTGGTTCATTCAGGTGGAAGATTGCCCGCACAAAAAATATGATGTACAAACTAAGCATTCGTTCTTTTTTACGATAAATAAAAGAAATAATGCAAGCACACGACAAAAATACTTTATATATTAGAATAATACTATTCAGTGCCAGTGATATTAGAGCACAAATCTATATGATATGTATAATAAGTTCGATTAAACGTAAAATTATGTAATTCATTCTATTTTATTGAATCTTTTATTTAACGATATTCAGTGTCACCTAAACTGGATATTCAGTGTCACCTAAACTGGTTAAGCGGTGCTAATTTTCATTATTGTAATAATATCAAAAAATAATGTGCTTTCACCACGAAATGATCTGCACCGTCGATTGGACATGGTACTCCCACATGGCATAGCATCTATTCGTCACGTGTAACTTAGCGTCCTCACAAAGCATTCACGATTTACCAAATTCAGGTAACTTCACTGCTTATTTCGATTTTGTAAGCCAAGTGAGACGAGGTCTATCCTTTCTTGGGTTTCCTCTCTTATTAATTCAACGAAGAGTTTTTTGTGGGGTTTGATATCAGATTACATAATGGCAAGCCAACCCCAGTCAGTGCACGAATTCACTGTCAAGGTTTTAATTTTTAATTTTTCTTTTTTTATTGTTAATCGTTTAGATAAAGATCATGTATGTTTTTACATTTGCGAATATGCAGATAGTGAGCTCTTAGTGTTTAGGTAGGGGATTGACAGTACAAGCTCTCGTATTTTCACAAATTTAATTGTCAATCTTGTAGGTATAGTTATTTGCTTCTATGATGATTTGTTTGGGCTTGTACATTTCACAAACTTCATTTGCGTGTATTGAATCTTTATATGCTCTACTATCATGTTAAATATTATCATTTGAAACTTCAGGACGTTGGATTGATATTTGGCAATCTTTTGTTGAATGGTTTTATTCGTTTCTTGATTTTCTTTGCATAGAACTTTGTTTGGATGGTGGTGAAATTCTTGTTTACTATGGATGAATGATGCTGTTTAAAGGGTGAAAGCATGTAATTCACCATAGTAACAATTAACAAACAAGTGCTGAAACATAAACGGTACTAGTTTTATGTTATGTTTGATAGAGATGATTGCATAGTACCTGGCAATATTAAGTTAGAAAAATAAGTTAAAATCTTGTTTATTGTACTATCTGGTTCTTTCAACTACACGATATATGATGTATGCAAGTCTGTTTAAAGTTACAGGGCTCTTATTGTATTGAGGCGCACATGATAAAATACTAACCCCATGATGGGTTTTATATGCCCACGTGATGAATATTTAAAAACTCCATGATCTCAGGATGTTAAAGGGAACGATGTTGATCTCAGCATTTACAAGGGAAAAGTTCTACTGATTGTCAATGTTGCATCAATGTGGTATATGGTGGCTTCTTTTGAGTACTTTGTTTCCTTCTTGCTTTGAATAATCATAGAATGTTAAGCTCCAAATAATAAAATGAAGATTCTGGTATTTAGTTGATGTTTTGATTTTATGTTGTGGAATAAAATAATAAAATATTCACATGTCATGACAAGAAACCGCTTACAGTAGTAAAGACTAATATCAATGTATCCTTTCATGTTTGTAAATATGATTTTGTATACATGCTTTGGAGCATAGCATCAAGTCTTGGATGCACATATTGGAATTTGTGTAACTATAAAGCATTGGTTCGGATATGAATTTTGCTTAAAACAAACTATAACCTCATTAGTCACGTCTAGTGATTTTCAGGAAAAAATAAGATGCTTCTCAATTGACACGCTGCTATCTATCACTGTCTGATGAGACTATTCAAAGTTTTTTTTTTTAGTTGCCAAGGTAACTCAAACATAAGATTGTCAATAGATTTGTATATGTTTCACCTTCTCATCGTTAATCATTTTCTGAAGTGAGGTATATTTTTATTTGTTCCCTTTGTAAAGAAATCTAAGACAATCCATATGGAGTATGTTGCAAGTTATCAGTATCTTTCTGGACAATTTCTGCAATCCTGTAATTTTCGAAGTCAGAGAATCAGTTGTATTTTGTATTAGTATCAATAACCTGCTACACTTTTTAAAAAAAGAATACCTATCAATTTTATATCCTGTCTTCTGCAGTGGCCTTGCTAATTCAAATTACACCGAGTTGACAGAAATATATCAGAAGCACAAGGATCAAGGTATCCTAAAGTCGCGGTTTATTGAATTTGACAATACATGTACTCATTTGTAGTGATTGTTTTCCATATGTTTCTAGGTGTCTTTATAGTTTTCAGGTAATTTCACCGTTTCTATTCTTTAATTTTCCCATGTTTACAGTTCTCTCTACTTTGACTTGGTATAAGTAATTGAGATAACTTCTTAAGGCTAACAAATGACAGTCGAAGAGTTGGATTGTTTTTATTTATTTATTTTTCTTTATTATTTTTTGATTTGGGGGAGGAGGTGGTTGAAGGAACCAAGTATGGTGAAATTTTTATATCATTCATTCATTATTTGCCTACTGCAAAGGTTTGGAGATATTGGCATTTCCTTGTAATCAGTTTGGCTCTCAAGAACCTGGCACCAATGAAGAGATTCTGCAGTTTGTTTGCACCCGCTTTAAGGCTGAGTATCCTGTATTTGACAAGGTAAGAGATACATAGGGAACTTTTTACAAATTTTCGGTAAATTAAGTTTTTATTGGTGGAGAAGCAATCTGAACCATGGTGAACTGCTTTCATATCGTTTTTTCATTAGCGACTATTAGCAGGGTGGAGCCAATATTTTATTCTAGTGGGGGGAATAATTTAACTCATAGTAAAAAATTGTAACGAGACCATAAAACATAGATATTAAAAATGCTACAATATTTTCTTTGGATGCATGCAGTTGTTCCCCACAGATTTTCGTACAAAAATGTTTTTATCATGAATATTCTTCCTCAGATATACTCGACCATATTATCATTCTTCTATTCATGTCCAAATCAATTGCGCAATCGATTCTTAATAGTGCTTGTAGAAGAAAGCACTATCTCTACAATCAATATCAACGGCGTAAAAATTAAAAGCTTTTAAAATTAGTAAGTATACCCTTTTGTGAACCAACTCGATCATCAAAACAAGTATTACTTATTGAAATTAAAATTTTATTTGTACAAAGTTATATTAAAAATTCCAAAGATTGGCATTAGCAAAGTAGGTATTAGAGTATGAGACTTGAGGGGTGTGTGTGTGGGGGGGTGGGGGGGGGGGTGGAATCTGATTATAAGTAATCAACTTTTACTTTGTTGGAACTAAATGCTATGGCATTTTTCTAAGCACTGCATGATGGGTGGGTAGGGGTTGTTCAAACCTAATGTATTTCCAACCTCACATGGCTCCGCCATGAATTATTGGAGTGCTTGTGTTGAATATTAGAATGCAGTTTCTATCATTGTTTGCATTTTATAGGTCACCCTTGTGGTATGTTTAGATTGGATACTTGACAATACCAAGGAAGAAAAGGAGGTTAAAATTAATGTTTAGCATTGTCCATTGAATCCTACATATCGAACATCTACTTATGTATAACTGCTCAAGAATGCAGTAGGTCTAGGTTTTTTTGACTGCTTTGTATGCATAAATTAGGCGTTAGTAATTTGACCTATTTGTTTTGGAATAGGGAAATTAAAGATTGATATTCTTTATTTTACTTTTCCCATGCTTCTTATAAAGACGTGATTTTCATTTGTTGATTTAGGTTGATGTAAATGGTTCCAACGCTGCTCCAATATACAAATACCTGAAGTCGAGCAAAGGTGGGATTTTTGGGGATAGTATTAAGTGGAACTTCTCCAAGTTCCTTGTCGACAAAAACGGCCATGTTGTCGACCGCTATGCTCCCACCACATCTCNCTTCTCCAAGTTCCTTGTCGACAAAGACGGCCATGTTGTCGACCGCTATGCTCCCACCACATCTCCTCTTAGCATCGAGGTAAAGCATTTATGCTTTGACACGGCAATCAGTCTATGTAATGGTTTTGTATGTTTTACAACATGGAGCCTAATTATACCGTCAAAATTATTTCATCGAAACTGCAAATTTTATTTTTTATTTTTTCTTTTATAGGGGGTATATTTGACATTCATATATCCGTACTAGGTCGCCTAATTTTTGTGCCTGATACGAAAGAATTTGAGACTATTTTGCTTAGAGATAAAACAGAAAAAGAACGAGGAAGACCCTATAATCTCATTCTTCATTATTGGTGTGTTTGAGCCACATTATTTTGGAAAAATGTATTTTAGAATAGTAGATTGATGGAGAATGTGTGGTTAAAAAAGAAGGAAAAATCATTGATGTAATGAAAAATATTATTTTATTGAAGAATGTATGGTTGAAAATGCGTAGAAGAAAGAAAATGAAAATTTTAATGTGTATCAAACATAGGCTATGTGGTGAAAAATTGCATTGAGGGTGAAGCACTACAAATTTCTTGTTTGCATGCGTCTGTTTTTCAGAGTGTTAACCATTCCTCTTGAAATTGGAATTATTGCTTAGCCCCTGTTTGAGCCAAATTATTGTAGAATGAGAATGAAAAATATAGCCGTTATTGGAGCCCACACAAGAGATAGAAAATTTGAATTTAAATGTTGATGTGATGGATAACGTGTAATAAGACAACTGAGTATGATTCCTTTACTTGTTTGCAGAAGGATATAAAGAAGCTGCTGGAGGTGTAGTAACGGCTGTGGTTGTCTTGTTCTGAACTGCATTTGCTAATAAACATCCTAATGAGGATTCTTTGGTTCTGTTTTGAGTGTTTACATATAATTAGGAACGAAACTCGTTTAAAAGTTGCTCTTGGTGTACTTTTATGAGATTTTTTTTCCCCAGATTTGTGTATATCCTGCAATTCTCTTTCGATAGTCTGGTTAATAATTAAGAGCCTGTTTGGTAGAGATTAAAATCGAAAAACTAGCCATTATTATTGACTTTTATTAGACAGGTGAGACTCAATAACGGCCATATTTTTAATTTTAATTAAATTTTAGTTGTTACCAAATAGGCTTTAATTTTACTCGTATCCCGTTGTGATATGTCTTATAGATAACAAAGACATTTTGCACTCAATCTTTAGATGTGCGAGGCAAGCTGGGAAACTCAACAGAAGGGGTCGAAGACAATCCAAACTGAAATTTTTTCCCCTCATCATTTGTAAGGAAGATGAATGCACATTTTTGAAATACTAAGAAAGTATGAAATTAGTAAAATAGGCTATTTTTCAATTTCTCTTCAATTTGGTTCTCGAAAAAATTTCATTCTCCCTATTCAGTGTTCATGTGAGATTTTCTGAACTTGTACGAAAAATTAACTTGTTAAGGAGAATCAGTTTGTGTGAAATCATTTCATTTAGAAGTTTAAATCGTAAAAAAGGTAAAACTGTAACCTGAAAAAAAAGTTTAAATCATTTCATTGCTAATTAATTTTTTTTTCTAATTTAAAGCATGTTTGGGAGTATTTAGTGAATAATATATGGTTACCTGAAATGTAAATAAAAAGTATTTGAATGTTTATAAATACGAGCTAAACATAAATTTGGACCTTTTTCAAAAGGGAATATTGAAGAAGAATGTTATTCAAATAATTGTATAGGGTCTGTTTGATTGCAAGGTGGAAAATGGGTGGAAAGAAAATGTTTTACAGGGAAAAGGTTTTTCTAAAAATTATTTTATTGGGAATTGTAACTAATTGTGTTTGATTGGTATAATTTTCTATAGTAAATGTTGAAAGTTTGAAATCCGTTTGACTTCGTTTTTTATGAAAATTGTCCATTAAAGTGATAATGTTTTCTATTATTAGGTCTAGAATTTGTTCCAATTGTCAAAAATAAAAAAAATAAAAAATTTGGGAAAAAAATAATCATACCGATATTATTCGTTTGACTTTGTTTTGAATAAAAATTGTCAATAAAAGTGAAAATCTTTTTTACTATTGTGTCTAAAATTTCTTCCCATTGCAAATAAAAAAAATGGAAAATATTTTCCAACCAAAATATCAAGAATTTATTTTCCTCAAAAATGTGAAAAATTTAGAAAGTTGGAAAATATTTTCCTAAGAAAATTTCGTCAATCAAACACTACAAAAGTTGAAAAATGAACCATGAAAAATCCGACCTATCAAACGGAGCCTAAATGTCGTGATTAATTTAAATTAGTCATTTTAATTTTACATTTCATCAAACATCCTGACATCCATTAAATTAAAACTTTTTCTCAAGTTCATTTTTAATTTCACATTTATATAATAAAATATTTTACACATAAATTTAAAAAAAATTTCATACTTTTAACTACACATTATTAAAAAAAATTCCATAATTCATTTTTTTAAAAAAAATCAACTTTAAGATACACGTGTAAATATATAATTGGTTAAAGATCAATAATGCTGGTTGTACAGGGGCCAAACCCTCTGTCCATACAGTGCAATTTCATTTCAAGAATTTAAATCGAACTTCCATTCACAAATCCGTGAAAACCCAATTTTTTCACTTTTCTTTACTTTTATTTAAGAAGAAATCAGAATGGCGTCTGAATCAGAGAAAGGCCCAGCATCAGTCTTTGACTTGACTGTTAAGGTATGTGGAGTGGATATAGACAGAGAGCACTTTAGTTTAAGAACGATATTTCTGCTATTTATGTCTCGATTCTGGGTTTAATTTTAGCTTCAGCTTGTTTGGTACGAGGATTGGACCCAAAGAAAAAACACGAAGTTAAAATTGTGTTCAATAATGTTAATTCTATTATCTTTATGTATTAAATACTGATGCCATGCTGAGTAAATGAACTCCACTTCGTCTCAGCTTCTTCAAACCCCCAATTTCCAATTCTCAATTTTCAAAATTGGTGTTTATAATGCCTCACATTTCAAAAATTCAATTATATCTTCAGTCCCATCCCCTTATTAGCACATTCAGCTAAGTAGAAAACGGCTTCACAGAATATTAGAACCATAGCCATTGGAAAATGAGCTCACTTAAGTGGTCTTAAAATTGTACTAATTCGGGTTGATTGAACAGAAAAACCAACAAACCAAAACTGGAACTGTTGGTGTGGGTCCACTTGGACTCGTCAACATTTTGGTTTTGAACCAAAGGGTTGGATAGTTAAAAACTGAATTGAATTGTTATTTGTATGGTTGAACTTTATCATGCTATCTTTATTATTGTTGAACTTTGTATTATTTTCATTGCTTTAAGCTTATATCGAGACCAACATAATATATTGTAATGTTAAGAGTTTAGAAAGTTCAAATTCTTGGTTGTGTTGAGATATAAACCAATATAATTATGTTTTTAACTTGTTTAAAAAGTGTTACCTTTACGTCCCTAGGAAAACTATGGTTTGCAACTAAATCGAATTGCCAAAAATGGTTTGGTTTGGTTTGATTTGATTTGGAATTTTTCCAAACCGTTTAAAATTGTTTGGGTTAAAAATAGACAAAAACCGTCCAACCCAAATGTTGTTTACCTCTAATTTGGACTTTGGTTGGGATGAAAGAACCTTGGGTTCTTGAAGGTTCATATTTGGAAAATTATTTGTGATTGGCTAAGCTAAGAAGTAAGTCAAATTTACTGTTTTAAGTAAATTTTGTTTTGAAATATTTTTGGACAGGTTAGCTTTTCATTATAAGAAAAAGAAGAAAGGTTGCTTATCTTGCCAACAAAAAACATATTTCATTTTAGAACTTAATTATCTTTGTCATATATAAACTTACTTGTTAATAATTTTTTTATGATAACTAACTCCAGACGTGAACGTGCACGCACATATACACACGCGATTACATGCATTGAATGCATCTGTATGTGCTAGCTTTGATGTTAATGAAGTCTGACATATGCTTATTTATTTGTTTGATGATGTCATGTTCATCACTTGCAGGATGCTAAAGGAAACAATGTGGATCTTAGCATGTATAAAGGAAAAATCCTACTGATTGTCAATGTTGCTTCTAAATGGTATAATATGGTTTTTTTAATCTTTCAGATTTTTTTGCTCTACAAACTTGTTTGCTAATTGTGCCATTCTGTGAAAATTTAAGTGTTGCTTGGAAAACATGGATGTCATCTAAAAATATGATGCTATCTTTCCCTTTGGAATTTTCATACGAATTTATTCATTAAATCATACTTTGACTGTCATTGACCTTTTCTTTTATCTTTCATGTTCTCATTAATCACTACAGTGGGATGACCAACTCAAATTACACTGAGCTAAATCAACTATATGAAAAGTACAAAGATCAAGGTATGCGTTTAAGGCACAAACAGTGATACGTTTTTTTTTCAGGCACATTTATAACTCTTGACATAATATGAGATTGTGTAAACAGCCATCCCCTGTTTTTTCACAATTCATTTGTGAAGCATGTTTGGCTAATCTTAAAAAGTTTACTTATAATTGAATAAATAAATTTGGTTTTACTTACTTTTAAGCTTAGCAAAACATGTTCTAAGTTCACTCTTGAGTGCTAGAATAACTTTTTCCTTTTTCTCTAGTTGTCTAGTATTTACATTTTAATGATATCAGATTTGGCATCTTCTGGTGCAATGCCTGAACTATTTATCAGATGTAAAAGTATCAATTCGGAGTAATTTATATTTTGCAAATAATGCATTTTCTTCTCTTTTTTTTTTCTTTGTTAAACGACAATGTTGAAGATGAACTCTCATTTTGTCTTTAACATAGGGCTGGAAATTCTGGCATTTCCATGC